>JASKGM010032390.1:0-62364 GCA_034509205.1 Ceratonia siliqua
TGGACCGCCAATTCTATTCAATGGATCTTGAGAGTATTTAGGAACATTGACTTGGTCAGCATCTCGATCTCCATTACCTAGTCATTGGACCGCCAATTCCATTCAATGGATCTTGAGAGTATTTAGGAACATTGACTTGGTCGGCATCTCGATCTCCATTACAAGACTTTTCTGACATAGCATGAGTTCCTCATTATTTTTTCTTTCAAACAAAAAATTTACAACTTTTTCTAATGCTCCGATTTCCAAGATACTTTCATTTGTCCTTTTATCTAATTTGTTGCAACTATTTTGCTTTGTCTGACTTGTAGTTCCTATTTCACTGTATCTTAACTTGGCATGGTTTGTCTTTTCTTCTTGTACGTTGTGATCCCTTCTTCGTTTTTTCCATCACAAAGCCTTGCTTTAACTTCCTAATATAGTTTTAAATAAAATTAGTGTAATATCATGCTTTATCTTTTTCAGCTTTTTGGAGGACATTATTCAAAACTCTATTAAAGATATAAAAACTAATAATCTCCCCCTTTTTGATAATGTCAAGCCAAAAAGCCAAAAATTACCAAATGCAAGTTGTATGATAAAAGATCATTGAAAACTTCCCTGTTGCATGAATTGCTCCCTCTTAATTTGTTGAGACAAGGTGTTAAGCTCCCTCTCTACTTGTTCCTGTATTCTAAGAAGAAATCCAAAGGTTCTATTGCACAAAACTTAAAGCATCCCATATGCATATGGAGTGTGGTAAATTTTTGCTTAATTCTCCCCCTTTTGACACAAACAAAAAAATTGCAAGAAAGCCAGGAAGAATTATAGAACATCCAAAGCATAACTTAGTATATCACATTAGAGCAAAAAGGTCAACAAGGTCTGGAATAAATAATAAAAGGTAAAATACAATAAAGCAGTTTAACATCGTCATTTGCGTGCACGATGTCTTACTAGAGCATTGGTCATATGATTGGTGAGATTTGCAACTTGATCAGCTAAGTCTCAAAGAGAATTCATAATCTGACCAAGTGTGCCTTGAGTAGCAGAGTGAGATTGTTCCAAAGAGATTTCTAATTTGTGATTTTACTCAACCGAATTTTCAACCTTAATCTCCATGGCACGAGACATACCATTACATTACGTTGTTACTTCTGGACTTGCTCTGTTAGACTATCCAATTTAATTTCATTGCACTGGATAGATTTAACAAAAAGTTCTATCATAGGGAGAGGTAGATCAAGATATAAGAAAGAACTAGATAGAGCAGTAGGATTAGAATTGGCCGAGGAGGGATGAGTAGTATGAGGGTCAGTATGTTTAGCATCAAATTTTCTAACCCATTTGCGATTAAAGAGCACATAATTCATATGACTAAAGGAATTTGTGGAGTAGGTGGAGATTCTTGTCCTTTTAGTGGCTGTTAATAGATTGACTTTAAAATATTTGAAAATTTTAGTAAGCCACATGCCATAAGGGAAACTTCCAACAAGATTCAAATCCTTAACACTTTCTACCATGTATGGAAGAATACAGGATGTAAGATTGATTTTGAGTTTATTGACCAAACCATATAAAAGAAATACTTCATGTTTGTTCAGAGTATCCAAGGATTGAATCTGAGGCAGAATAGTAGTACTAATGATATGTGCAAGGAAACTATAAGGAAATGATAGAGCAATAGCTTTGAATGAAGACCTAGGGCTTAAATCACTATGCTCAATAAAAGAATTTACTTTATAGAAGGATTTGTCAAAATCAGAAGCCCAAGTATTTTTGAAAAACCAGTCATTTCCTCCAAAAGATATGCCTAAGACTCTTTTAAGAGTAGACTCATTTAAGCATATGAGAGTTCTTTCCTTTTTGTTTTTCTGAAAGAAGTGATTCAAATTCTGCCTCCAAGTTTTCTTCAGAAGAGTGTTGGGGACTGTGGAGGGAGGTGTTAGAAGAGGAGTGGCCAGTATGAGTCTTTGGATTATCAATTTCCATAGGTAATAAGACCTCCTTAATCACTTAACTCTAAAGTTTTTGAAGGGTTTCGACTAGGTGGACAAAATTGTCTATGAATCCTATTACTCTTATACCTAGTGTTTCGAGAATGCGAAATGGCTCCACAAGTTTTAGCCATTGTGGAGAATCAATCAATGAGAATCTTAAAGTTAGGGTAGAACAGGTAAGGAGGAGAGGAGAGGTTATAGAAGCAAAGAGGCTAAAGATGAGTATTTAAAAAGATTTGCTCTGCATAAAGGATTTGAATATGACATAAAGTGAAACTGCCACATTTAATGCTCATTGGAAACATTGAGAAACTCATAAATGTAACTAACTAATTATCAGCAGGCGAGAGAGAAAAGATAAGGTCAAGAGACAGCTTTACAAAATAGTTTCATTTTAAAATCTTTTAGTTCATTGAGTCTTGATTGACTGAGACTTAGTTGACTGAGTATTATGTCACATCATTTTAGTTCACAAGTCATAATCCACTAAGTATTAGTTCACTAAATATCACACTAAATCATAGAACTCCTAACCAACTATGAATGAGAAACATGTAAAAATAGGCAATTAATCATGCATATACTGACAACTAAAACAAATTATGCCAATGAATTTTCTAATATGAATTAGTAATGATGTATACTATAAAAGCTGAGTTATAAAGAAGTTACTAGACATTCATTCCAAAACATTTGTCATATCAATTTCTTTTCTTAAGGCATTGAATCTAGAATCTAGCAAGGATTTTGTAAATAGATTAACAAGTTGCTCATCTGAGTTCACAAACTTCACTTGTATATCAACTTTCGTAATGTGATCTCAAATGAAATGGTGCCTGATCTCAATATGTTTTGTTCTTGAGTGATGCACTGGAGTTTTTGTTAAGTGAATTGTACTTGTATTATCACAATAAATAGGCACTTCACTATATTCTAGTGAGTAATCCTTTAATTGCTGCTTCGTTTTTAATATTTGAGTGCAACAGCTGCCAACATCCATGTACTTTACTTCTGCAGTAGATAAAGCAACTGTTATTTGATTTTTACTGTGCTAAGATATAAGACATTCTCCAAGAAATTCATGGAGCCCACTGGTAGATTTTCTATTCGTTTTGTCCCTAGCAAAATCAGTATCTGAATATCCCTTTAAATCAAATTGGTTAGTCTGAGGATACCATAAACCAAAATCTTGAGTTTCATTTAGGTATTTAAACATTCTTTTAACTTCCACAAAGTGAGATTCTTTGATTTAGATTGAAACCTTGCACATCTACATGCACAAGATAATATCTGGTCAGCTAGCTGTTATATATAATCAAGATCCAATCATACCTCTATACCACTATCGGACTTAAAAAAAATTTTCAAAGAGTTTTAACCAAAATCTTTTTTATCTGGCATTAACTTGTAACCACATGCATCCAAAGCACCTCTTTACCATGTTCATCATTGTCTAGCCTTAAAGTAAGGCTCATAGGTGTACCCATAGCCTTTGCTTTATCCATTCCAATTTTCCAGAGAAGTTCCTTGGTTTAGTTTTCTTGACAAATAAAAATTCCAGATTTGGTTTGTTTAGCTTGAAGTCCGAGAAAAAAATTGAGTTCACCCATCATGCTCATCTCAAACTCTCCTTTCATGAGATCAAAAAATTCTTCACATAAAGATTGATTAGTACTTCCAAAAATGATATCATTAACATATATCTATACTTGTAAGCAATCATTATTCAAATGTCGAGTAAAAAAGTTAATATCAATGTTTCCTCTCACAAACCCATTATTAAGTAAAAAATTGCATAGCCTACATACCAAGCTCTTGGAGCTTATTTTAGACCATAGAGAACCTTTGACAACTGATACACATGATATGGATATTCATAGTCTTCAAAACTAGGGGGTTGTCTTACATAGACTTCCTTATCAATGACACCATTTAAAAATGCACTTTTTACATCCATTTGATACAATTTAAATTCTCTATATGAGACATAAACAAGAAGCGTCCTTATAGATTATAATCTTGCAACTGGTGCATAGATTTCACCAAAGTCCACTCCTTCAATTTGAGTGAAACCTTGAGCCACTAACAAGTGATGGAACTTTTACTTGATTCTCCCTTGGATTTTCTTTGGCCTGATCTTTGGAGTTTTCTTTGTTTCCACAACTATTCTACTTTCTCATTGATAAAGGCCCAATCATCAACATCATTATTTTCAACATATTCTTTAGCCTTCTTATTCAATCAATCACTAGATTTTAAAGCCACAACTTTAGAAGATTTGATTTCCTCATTTACAAATCTTAGAAAATGTGTCTTTTCATAAGCAATGAGGATTCCGCTGAGTTCATCATAGGTTATTGCATCAAGATTGCCACTTTCAATAGTATTAAATTTTTATGACCATGCTTTAGGCAAGCATCTCAGGATCTTCCTAACTTGTTCCCCATCAGAGTAGCTTTTACCAAGGGATTTTAGACCACCAATTATCTTTGTAAATCTATTGAACATATCCTGAATAAATTCTTCATCTTTCGTCAAAAATAACTCATACAGGTGTACAAGCATGTTGATCTTAGTTTCCTTAACTTTGTTAGTTCCTTTATGAGTAATTTCAAGCTTATCCCACATTTGTTTTGCTATGTCACAGCTCGAGATTTTGTCATACTCAACTCCATTTATAGCACAAAAATTAGCTTGAACTACCTTGATATCTTCTTTAGTTTATTCTCTTCTTGGCTTCTTAACTTCTCTCTTATCTTTGATTTTTGTTTAAGCATTTGGTCCATTCACAATAAGTTCCCAAACTGTAAAGTTAGTGGCTCTGATATAAATCTTCATGCTTGCTTTCCAATGATTGTAATGATTTCTGTCAAAGTAAGGAGGTCAATTGGTAGATTGTCCTTCCAGAAAGTATGATCCCTCTATTTGATTATATGACATTTTCCCTACACAAGATCTTTACTTAAGTTGTTAAGCCTTGTTAGTGAGACCTGCTCTGATACCAATTGAAAAACAAGATGGGGTGAATTGTATTTCATTAGATCTTTGTTCAAAATACCAATTTATAAAAATTTCAAAACAGTGAAAATAAGATTTAGTTAACTTAACCATTTTAGTGAACTGAAATGACAAAGCAGTTAACTAAATGTAAAGAGATAGAGAAGAGAACTAATGCATGATAGTTTATCTTGGTCCAATCCACCATATGTGAGTCTACATCCAGTCCCATTGACTCCTAAGAGATTTTTCACTATTTCTTCAATGAGATACAACTAGTTTTCTCTTGATCCCTGGCAACAAATGGTTTACTCTGATCACCACAAACAAAAAGGTTTTGCAACTCAGTCACCTTCAACGAATCAGTGGTTTTCTGACCTAATCACAACTGACACCTTACAAGATGAAAGAATAAATTGGTGTTTCCTTTCTAGTAGAGTAGATATGAACTATCCAACATAATTTGGTTTTCAAACATATGTGAACTTTTTCAGGTGATAATCGAAAGTCAGAAAACAACAAAGGTAACTAGTTGGTTGAACTCTTTAAAGGACTTGGCTAAGACTATGTTTTCTTTTCTTCTCTTCGATACCCTTCCATGGTCTGGATTTTTTCTTTTTATCTCCTTCTTTATTTGGTAGTAGAGAAGATAGTTGTTCTGTCTTTTTCGTGATGGTGGACAAGACTTTTTTGACATAGCATGAGTTCCTCAATATTTTTCCTTTTAAACAAATACTTTACAACTACTTTTTCTGACACTCCACTTTCCAAGATAGTTTCGTTGGTCCTTTATATAATTTCTTGCAACTATTATGCTTTGTCTGACTTGTAGTTCATATTTTGCTTTATCTTGACTTGGCATGGTTTGCCTTTTCTTCTTATACGTTGTGGTCCCTTCTTCATTTTTGCCTTCATGAAGCCTTGCTTTAATTTCTTGATATAGTATTAAATAAAATTAATGTAATATCATGCTTTATCTTTTTGGGTTTTTTTAGACGGCATTAATCAAACCTATATTAAAGATATAAAAGCGAACACAATGTATGTTGATGATATTTTGGATATTATATACCTATTAGATATCATAATATCGAATATTTTTATATTTGCTATAATAATTGAACATTGTCAAAAGAAAAAATACAATTAACATTTATAAAATGTATTGAAATTATAAGTGGTGAAATATGAAATTTCAATTATTTTTCAGTGGTGAGAGAGAGAAATTGATAAGATTTTTTTTTTGTATGTAAGGTAAAGTATCTTCAAGTCAATTTGTGTGTCAACTGAAAATATGTCTCTTTAAAAGAGAGAGAGATATATTGTTAAGGTGAGAGAAATTCCTTCTTATTAATATTTTGGAAAAACTGTACAGACATCCATTAAATTATGACCCTTTTGCAAAGACCCCATGAATTATAAGAGATTGAAAATCAAGCCTTAAACTTTTAGCTTATTGGATTAACCTTCTTTCATCCAAACTAAATGTCATACCCCACTTTAGAGAACATGATTGGCATAGGAAAGTTATCATTTAGGTAATAACCTACCAGCCTACAACGCTCATGCTTTTAATTCAGCTAAACAAGCTCTGATTTGGAAGATAAAAACAAAACCTCATTTTAAACATGAAATATTTCTCATCAAATTTTAATAAAAATTTGGGGAGACTTTCTCCTGAAATATAGACTATCCCAGGGTACAAACAACAAAAACTACATGGTGGACAAGTCCACCATAATTCAAACATCCTCCATGGCCTAAACAACAAATAGATAACTTGTCCATCATAGACTGCATACATGAATTTCAAACAAACCATGCAATTAGCTACAAACCATGAACATTATTCAAAATAAAATAAAATTCCTATCCAACATAGTCTAGAAGTCCAAATTGTACTCCACTACTATCCAGGGTTTGCCTACCAAATTATACAATATGCTCAAAGGTATGGACGGAGCTGAAGATGGTTCAACAGTAGCTTGGCCGGAAACAAAACTAGAATTTGAAGGGGTGAGTCTCACTGACTCAGTAAATGGAAGACATTCTTACCAAGGGATTCATAACTCCTAAATGTATTGTGTATTACTGTCAAAAGTTTAGTATTTTTAGGAATATTGCCTCAACATACATTAATGAAATAGTAAGGGTTTAATAACACTCACATAATACACATTAATCTAGAAAATAGGGTAATTTAAATACCAAATAACTATAAACAATAAGAATTTGCAAAGTTATCACCAAATAAAATTTAAAGTTTGAAAATAACACACATTGAAACTCTTAAATTAATAAGATCCATAATGATTCAATGTTGAACCCAAAATGAGAACTAATCATCCCACTATAGGAACTTCCCTTAGCTAGAAAGGTGACTTGATCCTAACCTTTGGGAACTACACTTACCGAAGGAACCATTCATTTAATGGCTTCCTTTCGAAGTTTCATTCATCCAGAGAGGCTATTCAATCTATACGTAATCTTCTGCAAAAAAATGTACTCACTGAAAGAAGTTATCCTCTACTAGGAACTGCCCTTGACTGGTAGATATTGTAATCTCGGTGAACCTAGTGGTTCAACCATATCTCTACTACGGATCCAACAACAAAATTCTGAATCCAGATCTAAAACCTTTTGCAACCTACTTCCACATAAACTTTCTCACAATCACTTTGGGAACAACTCATAATTTGGGAAAAATATTAAATTAATGTATTTACTAAAATAACCCAAATCATGCTTAAATAACATAAATAAACTGTAATATAAAATTTAAAACTTCTAGCATCTAGAGATAAGTAGATATCCACTCACAATGCTAAATTTGGTGGCTCGATGTTCAAGTTCCACAATTTTTTCACTTCAAGACTGAATTGGTTCCAAAGGATTTATTTTAGATATCCCTATGTGCATGAATATATAAATAATGCAGTAGTATACTAAATCCACCACTAATTTTCTAATATGACAGCTATTAACTATAGGAGGACTTTAATTTGTAGAATTATGAATTTGGGTTTGAACTGAAATTTTGAAAATGGAGGAATTTGCTGAATAACCAATTGTTTGAAATTAAGTCCTAGAAAAAGAAGGCATAGTTCAAAATGAAATCTTGGAATATGATAGAGCTTCACACAACTTGAGGTCAACTAATCTACTTACTAATTTAATATTCACAAAATTACCACTCATTGCGGTCTATATCCCAAAAAAAAATCTCAAGAGAGAAAATAAATAATTTTACTTGAATACACCTTAATCTTGCCTTGTATTTTAATATATAAAATTTTTCAAAACTTTTAGATTCCTTAATCAAGAAACCATTAAGTGGTTGAACCAAGAGACCCTAAATGTTTAAGAATACAAACAAAATTCATAGTAGATCACTCACCTCATAGTTCATAATTTATGGCAATATATAAGGATTGAAATTGAAATCCCACACCACATTTTCAAATCATATGCTGCAATAGATACATGATAAAGGTTGGTTGAGTTCCATAAGAAAATAATTACTCAGTTCCAATTGAGGTGATTTGAAATTAAGAAAACCAATATACCCAAAGGAGAACAATAAGGCCAAACCAAAATGTAGCTAGAGGAGAGCATAAACTTGAACTGGGTCATTCTACACGAGCCAAGAATGAGAAATGATGTTTCATGACAAAAATCAAATTCTTTGAAATGGCCAAAGGGTAAGTTATAGAGGAGAAGAGAAAATGTAGGGTTTCTAAACACAACAAATTGGAATAAGGAGTCCTTTCTCAGTTAAAGGATGAAGGGAATAGTTAGGCTTCCTTCTAGCCTTTTCTTAGAAAAAAATATCTTATCTCTATATTTACCATTTTACTCCTTGGTCCTTTATTTCTCTAATTTAATTTCCTAAAGGCATTTTTTTTCGTCATGGTTTTATATTTTATTTTTTTTGTTATTGCTGAACATTTTAACTTACCTTGTGAAAATAAAATAAGAAGAACTAAAATTATTTATTTTATTATCACATTAAGGCATTACAAATTACCTTCCCCTTGAAGAAGAATTCCTCTTTGAATTCTAAAGAAAAATGATAGAGTAAATGAGTTTACATACCGAACAAGTATGGGTATTTTTCCCTTAAAAGGGTTTTTCGTTCCTAAGTCGTCTCTTCTTTCCCATGGTGTTCCCAAATTACCTTCATTGAAGGGTATTCCTTGGACTTAAGCTTCCTAACTTGACAATTGATAATCAACATCGGTCATTCCTCGTATGCAAGTCGAGGGGTTATCTCTATTGGCACTTCTGGTAAGACATGTTTATCATCAGGGACATACTTCCTTAGCATAAATACATGAAATACAGAATGCAGTCCTAAAAATGCTAGTGGTAGATCTAACTTATAAGGCACTTCTTTCCCATGGTGTTCCCAAATTACCTTCATTGAAGGGTATTCATTAGACCTAAGCTTCCTAACTCGACAATTGATAATCACCATCGATCATTCCTTATATGCAAGTCGAGGGGTTATCTCTACTGGCACTTCTAGTAAGACATGGTTATCATCAGGGACATGCTTCCTTAGCATAAATACAAGAAATACAGGATATAGTCCTAAAAATGCTAGTGGTAGATCTAACTTATAAGGCACTATTCTAAGTTGCTTGGTGATAGGTAATGGTTTAACATATCGAGGTGTCAACTTACCTCGCTTACCAAACCTCATTACTCCTTTCATCAGCAATACCTTAGGAAAAACTTGATCACCCACCTAAAATTCAAGTTCCCTCATTTGCTTATCGGCATATGAGTTTTGCCAGCTCTGAGTGGCTAATAATTTCTCATGAAGACTCTTCATTTTCTCTATTACATCCTTAACTAAGTCAATCCTAAGCAACTCAATTTACTCGATTGCAAACCATCCTACGAGGGACCTACATTTTTGATCATATAAGGCTTCAAAAGGAGCCATATGGATATTGGAATGGTATCTATTATTAGAGGGAAACTCAATAAGCAGTAAATACTTTTCCTAACTACCCTCAAAATTCCAACACATAAGCTCGTAACATATCTTTTCATACATGGATTCTCTTTTCGAATTAACCATTGGTCTGAGGATGGAAAGCAATTCTAAAATGTAGTTGAGATCCCAAGGTTTCCTGAAATGACTTCCAAAAATGGGTCATGAACTGAGTACCTTGACCAAAGATTATGGACAAGGGTAAACCATGAAGGAAGATTATCCTGTCCAAGTACAACTATGCATAATGTGGGATTGAATACGTAGTCTTTACTGGTAAGAAATGAATGCTCTTAGTGAGCCTATCCACAATCAACTAAATAGAATCATACCTTTTAAGGCTTTTAGGTAACCCAGTAAGAAAATCCATGGTAATCTTTTCCTACTTTCATATTGGAATCACTAAGTTTTGATGCAACCCTGCAGGTCTTTAATGCTCGAATTTAACTTATGGATAGGTTAAGCAGTGATAGACATAATATGTTATATCCTTCTTCATCCTATCCCACTAGTAATGAATCTTTAAGTCATCATACATTTTGTTACATCCTGAATGCATAGCATAGGAAGACGAATGGGCATGGTGTATTACTTGCTTCCTGAACTCATCAACTTCCAATACCCATAACCGACCTTTGTAAAATAATTCCTCTTGATTATTGATTGTGACACTAGTATCAATGCCTAACCTCACCCTTTCCAATAGTGTAGAATTGTCAAGATTATTTTCCTGAGCGGCTTTAATTTGATATACCAAGGGAGACTGTACCTACACACTAGACAAAAGTATACCGAATGAAGCTATCTATAGTTTGACTCCACTATTCTCCAACCTATGCAACTCACAAATCAAAGGTCTATGATCACCTTCAATATGAGATAAGTTACCACCAATCTTTCTACTGAGCGCATCTACCACTACATTAGCCTTGTCCAAATGGTAGAGGTTGGAGCAGTCATAATCTTTAATTAATTTCATTCATTGATGCTGTCTCAAGTTTTGGTCCATATGTTCAAAAATATACTTCAAACTCTTATGGTCTGTGTAAATTTCATAGGTTTCCCCATAGAAGTAATGTTGCCAAATCTTCAACACGAAAAATACTGCTGCCATTTCTATCATGAGTGGGATAGTTTTATTCATGTTTCTTAAGCTATCTTGAAGCATAAGCAATCATCTTGCCTTTCAACATCAATAAAGAACTCAATCTGATCCAAGACACATCACAATAAATGACATATATGCACCCACTTTTTGGTAAAGTCAAAATTGGGGCTACGGTTAAATGTTCCTTTAGTTGCTGGAAACTATCTTCATAAGCCACCGTCTATTCAAATTTTACATTTTTCTGAGTCAATATTGTCAAGGGAGCTGCTATGCATGAAAAATCCCTAAAAAAATGACGATAATACCTTGCCAAACCCAAGAAGCTATGAATCTCTGTCGCTGAAGATGGTCTGTGCCACTTTCTTAGAATCCACATGAATATCCCTAGAAACTACATGTCTTAGAAAGGCCATTTGTTAAAGCTAAGATTTGCATTTTGAAAATTTCGCATACTACTTGTGTTCCCTAAAGTTTGTAATACTACCTTTAAATGTTGAGTATGTTCTTCTTTACTTCTGGAATATATCGGTATGCTGTCAATGAAAACAATTACAAATTGGTCTAAGAATAATCAAAATACCCTATTCATGAGGTCTATGAAGGTGGTAGGAGCATTAGTCAGACCAAACGATATCACTACGAACTTATAGTGCCCATATCTAGTTCTAAAAGCCGTCTTAGGAATATTGTCCTTTTGAATTCAGAGTTAAAGATGCCCTAAACACAAATCTATCTTGGAGAAGTACTAAGCTTCATTAAATAAATCTTCTATTAAGGGCAAATTATATTTATTCTTTACTGTGAGCTTGTTCAACTACCTGTAGTTTATACATAATCTCAAGGATCCATCTTTCTTCTTCACAAGCAACATTGGTGCTCCCCATGGGGAGGTACTGGGTGGATGAATCCTTTATCTAGTAATTCTTGCAATTGCACTTTCAACACCTTAAGTTTACCAAGGGCCATCTTGTATGGAGGAAGTAAGATTTCGGTTGTCCTCAAATAAGTGTCGATGCAAAATTTTATTTCCCTATCTGGTGGAAGACCCAATAATTCTTTTGGCAAGATATCTGTGAACATATTTACAATCAAAACTTCTTTCAATCAGCGTTCTAAACTTTCAATATCATGAATAATGGCTAAAAGCCTCACTACCATTCCTTAATAATCTCTGCAACCCCAAAGCATAAATGAGCAACCTCACTTATGTCCCTTTGAACTACAATTAGTTCCTTCTCAAGTAAACAAATCTTCACTGTCTTACTAAAACAATCCACTAGTGCATAATGGCTTGCGAGCCAATCCATTCCTAAAATCACATCAAATCCATGTATGTTCAGAATAACTAAATCTGTAGATAATGATGTACCACATACAAGAAGTGAACAAGACTTCACTACATCAAGGGCAGTTAAGGTTTCTTTCAAATGCATAGATACCTCTAATAGGGAATCTAATGAATCAACATATTTCTTCAATTGTGATAGTAAAGAAGTAGATACAAATGAATGGCTTACCCCAGAATCAAATAACACATAAGCCGAAATAGATTCTGAAACTAGAGTACCTATAATAACCGTATTAGAAGCCATGGTGTCCTGTCTCATCAGAGTAAACATTCGAGCTTGTGTTCTAAGGCCACCACCACAGCCTAACTCTACCATCCCTTTACCCATGCCCTTGGTGGATTGGGCAGGGAACTAAGCTGATGTCATAGATGATTGTAGTACCATGCTAGGTGTTGTTGAGACTATGTCACCTTCAAAAGGTGTCACTTTCACTGCACATTCTCTCTAACCATGGCCTGGCTGTCTGCATCTATAACAAGCACCCTTCACACTGCGATATAAACTTATGCGTGATCTTTCACTGGTACCATGAAGGTGTGGCCTGAGAGGATGACTGAGGGAAAAGACAGGATCTTTAGGAATAGTAGTTAATGGAAGTTGACTGGTGAGGACGCTTGTCAAAATGTCGAGAAGGAAATGTACTCAACATGGAAGGTGGCTAGGAGAATAGGTCTTAGGCTTAGCCTTTTTCTTACTGGTAGAGGCAATGTCTATCTGGCTATTCTCTTTTAACAGATTTTCTAATTCAGTTGCTTGATTGCATGCTTGTTCATAATTACTATCATCTATAATAAGGATAGCACTAAAGTACATAATTCTGAGTCCCTGCACAAAACGTCTAACTTTCTCTATCTCTACAGAAATAGCATTCGATGCAAACAGAGATAGACACAAAAATCTGGCAGCATATTCTAAAACTAATGTGTCTCTAGTCTTCTATAATGAATGAGATTCATGGGCCCTAGCTTGTCTCTCCCCCTTAAGACAAATTTGTTAGAGGAAAGTGGTTTTGAAAGAATTCCAAGCATTACTAAGCTCAAATCTAGGCTGCTATACCATGTACACGTCCTCTTACAATATGCTCATTAAGAAAGACATTGTTAATATCTAGTTGTTGAGCTTGCTAATTGTAAGCTAAAGCAATTGTCAAATAATCCTGATTGTTATACACTTAACCACAGGATTGAATGTCTCTATGTAGTCAAAACATTTTCTTTGGTGAAACCCCTTTGTAACAAGTCTAGCTTGCACCAATCCAAGGAACCTATAGTAAGTAGGTTCATGCTTGGAAGAACAGAAAATATGAAAAGTAGAACAATAGCTTTCTCAAATTATGAATTAAAAAGCCTTCCCTTTTGCTCTTTAGTGTGGTGTGTACACTAGCACAAAAGTGACACTCAAACAATTCCCTCTCACACTCACGGCTCCCACAAGGCCACTCAAGAAATAAAAGTAAGAAAGTTGTGCCTCTTTTTTTTTCCACAAGCTCTTAGCCGCAAGGGTGTTTCTCCACTCTCAATAGGTTTTTTGTCTACCAGGGAAACAAAGGTTATTATAATAGTCAAACCCTATATCACTTAAGGGCAATTCAAAAATAATCATAGCTAAAACTTAGGGACTCCACACGCCTACTAGAGGACTTTAGATAATAATTTTATTTAATTTTATATCAATTAATAATCATTGTTAATTTGATAATATGCTGATTTTATTTAACAAAATAAAATATATGGAGCTTTAATTGGTTAGCATGCTTAAATTTAAATTATAATAAAAGAATTTTGTTTACCTCAACCCATTTGACTAGGTAAGTCTCCCATTGAATATAGGTTACCTAAGAAATTAAAACTAATTTAATTTCTATACATTATTCACTTATAATTTTAGGATAATTAGGATGAGTGGGTTTGAACATTTCAAACCTTCCTTTCCATCCCTTTTGTTGTACACCTCTCCATTGCATAGAGATTTGGTTTGTTTCACTTAAGTTTGAACAATTCAAACCTTAGCTCATTAGGATTAATTTAATTTAATTAAACCAAAATTTTATCCTAATGATTTACTATAGCCGAAATTCCTAAATAAAATAAGCTTTACTTTATTTTCTTTAACTACTTAAAATTAAATAATTTGAATGATTAAAATATTAATTTAAAGTAGTCTAAACCAAAAGTAGTTCCTAAGATAAAAATTGTTTAAATTGAACAAACATTTGTCTTAAAATTTCATTGTCTAATTAAAACAACACTTGTTTAATATAGACAACTAATGTAACAATTATTTTTGTCTCTTTAGTGACAAAAATATTTCTCACATTTTCGGGGATACTAAGGCCAACATTTGTCCTAAAATTGTTTGTCTAAAATTAAGACAACTTTTGTCTCTTTTAAGACATACAAAAAAGTATTAAAACAACTATTGTCTTAAAATAATTCTTTTAGCTAAAATAAGACAACTCTTGTCTTAATTAAAACATAAGGTAAAATGCTATCAATTAATTTCATCTTAAATTTATTCCAACTTAATGTGGATTTAATTCTCCAAAGCTAGGTGAGGAATTCGTTTAGACAGGGAAATTTTAAGCTCTAATAAACTTGGGATTATTTCAATCTCATTAAGGCCCTGTTTGTTTGGGCTTATTCTGAGAATAAGTTACTTCTTTTCAAAAAATAATGCATTCTGATAAAAATATATCTATTTGTTTGGACTTATAGAAAAAGGATATGTTAATGAAAATGGAGAAAACCTCTTATAAGGAGAAGCTAAAAATTGTAACTTCTCCTGATAAGGAGAAAAATAAGAAGAGAGAGAAACTTTCATATCCAAAATTGTTCACCCAACTTCAAAAGTCCTTCTTAATTATTGCATCCAAACACAAAACAACTTCTCCTTAAAAAAAAGTCATTCCTCCTGTAGGAGAAGAAGAAAAGACATTCTCTGATAAGTCCAAACAAACAGGCTTTGAGATAATCCAAGTTTATTAATCATGAAGTCATTTTACTAAAGACTTATGTTACACTCTTGAAAATTCCTAAAATTATAAGAAGTTAATGTTGAATATTGATTTGTCTAATTTTACAAACCTAGTATTTTTGATCCCTCGTAAGCATCCATTAACACAAGGTAAAATTATTGTTTTACTCCTTATATCAATTTTGTCCTCTGGTATCAAATTTCATCTAATAAGTGGCTAGATATCTTTTAGAACTTTTCTAAGATTATCTAGAAATAATGAGTAACTAATTCAACATTTCACTGAGCCCAAATATGTTTATTATCTTCATGAAATCACCAGAAGTGACGTAAGTGCTACAAACTCCTTTTCCTATATTTATGATTCCTAATTTTACTCTTACTAAATTGGAAATGATTACATTATCGACCATAAACCGCTAAAACTCTCTAGATAAATACTTACCAACTCGATCTGATCAAAGTTGTTTCAATGGTTTGCCTAACTGCTTTTAAGCTTTGGCTTTGAATTCCTTGTACTTATAAAATGAATCACTCTTGTTGTGCATTAGATGCGCAACACCATATCCTGAGTAGTCATTAATGAAGGTTATGAAATTAACATAGCCTTCTCTAGCTTGAATGTTCATTGGTCTACACACATTTGTGTGTATGAAGCCTGGACATCTAGCATCCTATTACCCTTTGCTTTAAAGGATGATTTAGTTATTTTACCCTTAATATAGGATTCACATACTAGTAAAGAATACTCTATCATATATGGTAAAGTACCATCCTTTACTAGTCTGCTTATCCTATTTTGATTAATATGACCTAATCGTAAATGCCATAAGTAACTTTTATTTATGCTAGATTCTTTGATTCTTTTAGACTTACGTGAATTTGTTTCTGCAACATTTGCAGTTCAATTAATTAGTTCTAGATAATATAAATTATTCCTAGTAATTCCTGAACGTATCAAACTTCCATTTAAAGAAACAATAATCTCATTACCAAAAGCAATTAAATATCCGAAATTAGTTAAACAAAATACAAAAAATAAATTTCATCAAAAACTATTAACATATTATTAGAAAATTGCAACGTGAAGGTTGCCATTGCTCAAGCTGAGACAAGTGTGTCATTTGCCATCTTTGTCTGGAATTGACCCTCAGTCAGCTTTGTTTTTGTCTGCAACCTCTACAAAGAATTACAAACGTGGTTAACGGCTTCAAAATTTACTATTTAGCTATTAGTAGAATTATCCACCAAAACAACTTCTAACTTATTTAGAAAACTTGTACCTTGTTTATCCTTTACTGAATTGAGGTAGGCCTTGCAATTCCTCTTCCAATGTCTTTTAGTACCATAGTGGAAACACTTTCCCTTATTGCTATCCTTCTGGGCCTTCTTTTCATGAACTTTTTCTTCGGCCCTGTTGATTTCTTGGCATTCTTTTTTTTTTATTGCCCGGCCCCTTTACCTTCTTAGGCTACACAGATACCATGTTTACCTTTGGGTTCTTCTTGATTTCAAGAACCTTCTCCATAGATTTTAGGTCATTCATCAACCCACTAAGCGTATAGTCTCTGCTATGAAATTTGTAGTCCAACTTGAATTGCGAGACTTGGGAGTTCACACTGTGAATGATTATGGACACTTGACTGTCTGAATCAACCTCAACCCATGTAGCTTAACCTCATTAGGGTAGGAGATTACCTTGAGCATGCAATCTCTCTCTCATTCCCTTAGATTCTACTTAAGGTTCTTAATAGCATTGACAACTCTCACCTTAGCAAACCGAATCTTTGTACCAAACATCTCATGTAAATGGTACTTCCTATTAGTGACTTGTTCCATGCCATCATGCTGCTACTATAACATATTGGTCATTGAGGCTAGTATGTAGCACTTAGCCAGAGCATTAGCATTATGCCACCTCTTATGCAGGGATGGATTCAGAAATTACTTAAAGGAAGGCCGAACTAGGATTTTAAGAATAAAAAGGACTAACAAATTAAATAAAAAGTTATTTATGATAATAATTTAAAGTTTGATGAATAATTACAAATTTATTTAAGAAAAATAGAATGAAAAATGATATAACAACATGAAATTTTGATAAACAAGAAAAGTTAAAAGTTATTAGACTTAGCCCAATTTCTTTATAATACCAAAAGAAACTTTAAAAAATAAAAACTAATTACTTTGAAATTAGTCAAATTAGTGCCATAAATACTTCACTTACTATATTTTTAGATTAAAAAAATAATATTACAAAGTAATTATATATATATATATATATATATATATAGTGGAGGAGGAGGAGGGGGGCCAAGGCCCCGCTTGCCCCCCCTTGAATCCGTCCCTACTCTTATGGTAATTGGTTTCACTTAGTAGTGAGTTGGGACTCAGATTAAGGGGCTTGCTCAGAAAGATCTATGTGATCTTTTCATAATTAAAAATGATGTTGAGGTTTCTCTTCCACTCCATATAATTCTCACCTTTGAGGGCAAATTTGTTAAGGAGAATAGATAGGGGGTTCATGATTAAGGAATAATCTATAAAAAATACATTTAATATTAGTAAGTTATAGCTATTTAATGGACTTTCAACTGTGATGCATGTATGCATGAGTATCTTAATTCTTGCTTGACAGACATTTACCTTCCGCAATAAGATATTGACTATGAGCCATGAATAGTTATTACAAGGTAAACTGGGACCCTCCCACTCAACTTTGCTACTCAGTATCTTAATATTTAGCATAGTTGAGGAGCGCCTTTATTTGGCCCATTATTCTATCAATAAAGAAACTATAGGCTGTATATTGATATATTAATGCTGAGTGTGTTAACCAGCCATTTTGTCACACCTAGATGTACTACTAAGTTTGCTTCTATGGGAAGTCACACTTAATGTTCTACCAAGTTAGACATATCACTTAGGAAATCCATTCCAATCATGGTCTGAGTATATCCTTGCCTGTAAGGAGTGACATAAACTTCATGACAATGGACTAACAGTTGGAGGTCATGGGTTATAGGAACTAATGCCCTCTCGCTCTCAATATTTTAATGAATTGATTAAATATTCTAAGTTGATTTACTAAGTTTTCTAGCATGCATATCTTTGGAAAACCTAAATCACTTATGAACTTGGTTTCCTTTCTAAACTTTTTAGATAGGATTTGTATTGGTAACTCTTACTAATTATTTACAAATATTTTTTATTTGATTCCTTATCCATTTCCTAATTATTTTCACTTACTCTTAGTTTGAAAAACTTAGGTAATATTAATTGATTCATTAGTTACTAGGTGACTTATTTATTTATAGTTAAACTCTTTAGTTGGTAATTAATTACGTTTAACTAATTTATCAATTATGGACATAATTTAATTTCTTACTAATTATTTAGTTGGAGAATTAAGTCTTAATTAGCCATCATGCTAATTATACATATTTATATGTTTTATCATTTTAAAAATCATTTAAAACATAAAACAAAATGTATGCATGGCGTATGAAGTTGATTGGCACCTTCTAGTATACATGACATGTTATAGCATATAATATCACATGTTATAAAATCTAAATAAAATACCAAGACCATATTAAAGCACATCCTAAGAAAATAAAATTAAAATTAAAATCCTGATCTATTACATTTATTCTCTTCGTTCCTTTGCATTTGCTTCAACTCTTGGACTTTGGGATGCCTACCCCAACTTACCATAAGCTTGGGTTGTGACCTGATCTTCTACTTTAGGCTTGGCAAAGACCTCCTTGCCACTTTCTTGAGCTTGCCATAGCTTTATGGCACTAATTGGTGGCATTTTACCTTTCTACAACATATTTTGTAATTTAAAAATATAACAAAAAATAAACCAAGAAAGAAACATGATAATATGGGGCCACCATTCTTGTTACATCCAAATAAATACAAGAAAATTCCTCTAAGGCATTAATATGACCAAAAAATATAATTTAAACAAAATAAGCATGTCGTAAGCATTAATTCATACAATCAAATATTGTACATGAATTTTTAGGTGTCAACCATGCAATATACACACACATAACAATGAACTGGGTCTGATACCAATTGTTGGATCTAGTAATTAACCTTAAGTATTTACAGTACAAGCATAGATTTTAAAATCTTTTAAATCATTTCAAGCTTCCAAAACTGGTGGAAAACAAAACACATAGGCAAAAGCACCTCATGGCTAGAAAGAGAAATAGTGGGAAGAGTGTGCATACTTCTTGAAGTTACTTTGAACTTGTAGTATGCTTCTCGATTAATCACACTTACCACCTATTCTTTAGGAAGTATCAATCCATGGAACTTACAGTGAAAAGTTTAGTGCTTGGAAGAAAAGAAAAGATGAAAAATAGAATGATAGCTTCCTCAAATTATCAATTAAAAAGCCTTCCCTTTTGCTCCTTAGTGTGTCATGTATACTAGCACAAAAATGACACTCAAACATATCCCTCTCAAACTCACGGCTCCCATAAGGCAAAAGAACTCTCAACCACTCAAGAAATAAAACTAAGAAATTTGTGCTACTCATTTTTCGCAAGTTCTCAGCCACAAGGGTGTTTCTCCATTCTTAATATGTTTTTCAGCTACCAGGGAAAAAAATTGTTATTTTTATAATAGTCTAACCCTAGATAACTTAAGTACAATTCAAAAATAACCATGCCTAAAAGTTAGGGATTCCACATGCCTACTAAGGGACTTTAGATAATAATTTTATGTAATTTTATATCAATTAATAATCATATTATTAATTTGATAATATCATTTTATTTAACAAAATAAAATATGTGGAGCTTTCTAATTGGTTAGCATGCTTGAATTTAAATTATAATAAAATAGTTTTATTTACCTCAACCCCTTTGACTAAGTAAGTCTGCTAGTGAATGTAGGCTACCTAAGAAATTAAAATTCTTTTAAGTTTTATCCTTTATTCACTTACATTTTTAGGATAACTGGGATGAGTGGGTTTGAACATTTCAAACCTTCCTCTCAATCCCTTTTGCTGTACACCTCTCCATTGCATGGAGAATTGATTTGTTTCACTTAAGTTTAAACAATTCAAACTTTAGCTCATTAGGATTAATTTAATTTAATTTAATCAAATTTTATCCTAATGATTTAGTGTAGCTGAAATTCCTAAACAAAAGGGGCTTTCCTTTATTTTCTTCAACTTCTTAAAATTAAATAATTTGAACAATTCAAATATTAATTTAAAGTAGTCTAAACCAGAAATAATTTCTAAGACAAACTTGTTTAAATTGAGACAACACTTGTCTTAATTAAGACAAATCTTTGTCTTAAAATTTTATTGTCTAATTAAAGCAACACTTGTTTACTTTAAACAATTAATATAAGAATTATTTTTGTCTCTTTAGTGACAAAAATGTTTCTCACATTTTCAAGCATACTTAAGACAACATTTGTCCTAAAATTTGTTTGTCCAAAATTGAGAAAACTTTTGTCTCTTTTAAGACATAAGAAAATGTACTAAGACAACTATTGTCTTAAAATAACTTTTTGTCTAAATTAAGACAAATATTCTCTTAATTGAGACATAAGCTAAAATGTTATTAATTACTTTCATCTAACATTTATTTCAACTTAATGTAGATTAATTTATCCAAAGCTAGGTGGGGAATCCATTTAGACATAAGAATTTCAAGCTCTAATAAACTTGGGATTATTTCAATCTCATTAAGTTTATTACATGAAGTTATTTCACCATTGACTGATGATTGCACTCTTAAAAATTCCTAAAATTATGAAAAGTTAATGTTGGACATTGATTGGTCTAATTTTGCAAACCTGGTATTTATGAATCCTCGTAGCCATCCACTGACACAAGGTAAAGTTGCCATTTTATCCCTTATGTCAATGTTGTCCTCTGGTCTTAAATTTGATTTGATAAGTGATCAGATAATTTTTGAGAACTTTTCTAAAATTATCTAAAAATGACAAGTATCTAATTCATCATTTCACTGAGCCTAGATATGTCACTTGTCTTCATAAAATCTCATCAGAAGTGATGTAAGGGCTACGAACTCTATTTCCTATATTTATGTTCCCTAATGTTCACTCTTACTATTTTAGGATCTAGTTATTAAGCCCTATGTCATTCCAGTACAAGCATAGCTTTAAAAAAAATTCAAATCAAAACTTGCTTGCAGAAAATACAGCGGAAAGAAATCACACATATGGCACACATCACACAACCATCAAGAAATTAAGTGAGAATAATGCATACCTCTTGAAGTCACTAGGTATTGAGATTACTTCCCGAATAAAATCACTTACCGCCTATTCTTTGAGAATTTCCAAATCAAATAACCTACGATGAAATAGGTTAGTAGAAGAAAATAAGAAGAGATGAATGATAGCTTTCAGTATTTTCAATTAGAAAGCTTCTCCTTGCTCCTTGACAAAAATCTCACTTTTCTATCTTGTGTTTCTCTCTAAACTTCACAGCTCACTCAATGAATTTTGCGGCCTCCTAAGGAGGGGATAGGTTAAATATATATATTAACCTAACCTAGGTGTTTCACACCACTTAGGATGCTAATAGATCATATGTTATCTAATGTAATATATCAATTAATAATCTCATTATTAATATGATATTACATTATTTTATTTAACAATTAAATAAAATAACTTACAGATAGTATATTATCTAATTGTTATATCATATAATAATCTCATATTAATTTGATATTACAATGTTTTATTTAATTAAATAAAACAACTTGGAGCTTTCTAATTGGTTAATTATTAAATGTGCTTGGGATTAAAATTCTAATAATAGAATTTTATCTACTATAAACCTCTTTGAGCACTTCGTCTTTTAGTGCATTTAGGAGTCCATATGAATGAAAACTCTTCATAATTCCTATCCTATCACTTAGACTTTTAACTACTTAAGATTTTCAAGTTTGAACAATTCAAGCTCTATCACCATAGTAGGTTGGCCGAAAATCCCATAGTATATTGAAATATTTTATTTCACTTCAATCACTTAAGGATAATTAAATTTGGTTAAACCAAATTAATTCTTTTATAGTGGCCGAAAATCATATAGGAATAATTAGAGGCTATTTTATTTTCTTTAACTACTTAGAATTAATTAATTTGAACAATTCAAATATCAATTCCTTTGTAGCCTAACTGGAAAATACTTCAAGGATAATGGTTGTCTAAATTGAGACAACTTTTGTCACAATTAAGACATTCATTTATCTTGGAAATCCCAAGTTTAATAACACAACTTTTGTCTTAATTAAGACAAATAATATAAGATTTCTTTTTGTCTTGTTAGGGACAAAAATGTTTCTTACATTACCAAGCACATTTAGGACATCCTTTGTCTAATAATGTTTGTCTAAAAATAGGACAACTTTTGTCTCTTTTAACACATACAAAAAATATTAAGATCACACCTTTGGTCTTAACTTAAGATAATTACTAAAATAGTAAATGATTAAATCTCATCAAAATTATTCTTCTAGCCTTAAATGAGTTGAATTCTATGAAGCTAGATGGGAAATCCATTCAGACATAGGAATTTCAAGCTTCAATAAACTTGGATTATTTTAATCTCGTTAAGACAATATAATTTATTAACCATGAAATCATTTGACCAAAAATTCATGGTTGCACTCTTGAAAAACCTAAAATTACAGGAAGTCAATATTTAATATTGATTGTCCAATTGCAAACCGACTATTTGTGAACCCTCACAACAATCCATCGACACAAGGTAAAATTATCATTTTACCCCTTATATCAATTTTGTCTCCTAGTCTCAAATTTCATCCAAAATTGACCAAATACTTTTAGATCATATCTAAACGACTTCTTGAAATGATGAGTAGCTAATTCAACTTTCACTAGGCCTAAATTTGTCACATATCTTCCTGAAATCACTAAAAGTAATGTTTGTACTATAATCTCCATTTCTTGGATATATGTTCCCTGATGTTCATTCCATATATGATCCCAACATATAGAATCTTACCAACAAGATACAATGGTCCTACTCTTAGTATATCAAAGACCATAGAGGAAATGAACACGAGTCCATATTCTATTAGGATTTTGATTCTACCACTAACGAGTGCAAAAGTGTGAGTTCAAGTTCATAGTAACAGTATTAACTTGAACTTGATTTCTCACTTGATTCCTATTCATTTAATAGTGTCAATACCTTAAGTTAATCACTTCAATGATTTAAGATTCATCACTCCCTTCGAAAAGAATCTCATTCCTTTAATGGAGGTAATTTAGACACTATAGTTTTTATTGAACAGAGTGATCAACTCTATTCAGTGACTGTGAATAATATTTTTGATTCATCCAAAGATACATATCTCTTTTGCATAACCTTTATGCAAATGTATGTTGGTTTATATAGAATCTTGGTTCCTTAATAACTAGAACACGAAGCTTACATAAATAAATTTTATTTAATTATAAAAATGTATTTACAAAATGATTAGGAATAAACTTGCTTTCCAGGGCAACATATTCTTAATATTATGAACCCAACATATAGAGCTTTGACCAATATTTCAAAGATCAAAGTGGTCATGTACACAAGTCCACAATCCATCAGGATTTTGGTTTTGCCACTAGCAAATGCAAAGTTGTGAGTTTATGTTCAAAATAACGACATTAAATTGAACTTGATGTCTCACTTGATTCCAATTCATTTAATAGTATCCTTACCTAAAGTCAACTACTTCAATGATTTGAGACTCACTATTCCCTTATAAAAGAATCTCATTCTTTCTATAGAGGTAATCCGAACACTACAACCCTAATTGGATAAAGTGACCGACTCTATTAAGTGAATGTGAATATTGTTTTAGATTCATCCAAATATACATATGTTGGGAATAGGTTGCCCTTGAAAGCAATTTGTATTCCCCAATTTGATATTAAATACATTTTTAATATTAATAAATAAAGAGTTTATTTGTGTAAGCTCTATTTTCTAGCTATTAATGTTCTTAGATTATAATAAACCAAAATACATTTGCATAAGGGTTATCCAAAAGAAGATATGTATCTTTGGATGAATCTCAAATCATTGAAGTAGTAAACTTTAGATAATGACACTAATAAATGAATTGGAATAAGGTGAGATATCAATTTCAAGTTAATACCATTGCTTTAAACTTGAACTCACACACATTGCATCCAGTAATGGCAGACATGAAATCCCGATGGATTATGGACTCGGGTCCATGACCATTGTGATCTTTGATATACTATGGGCATGACCATTGTTTGACATTTGTTAAGACTCTGTAAGTTGGGATAATAGTGGGAGTGAACATCCAGGAACATAAATCCAAGAAATGGAGTTCGTAACATTACATCACTTCAAATGATTTCAAGAAGACAAGTGACAATATAGGCATAGTGAAATAATGAATTAGCTACTCATCATTTCAAGATAATTTTAGAAAATTTCTAAAAGATTATCTGGTCACTTATCAAATGAAATATGAGACTAAGGTACAATATTGACATAAGGGGTAAAACAATAATTTTATCTTATATCAATGGATGGCTACAAGGGTTCACAAACACTAAGTTTGTAAATTAGACAAATCAATGTTCAACATTGACTTCTCGTAATTTTAGGAATTACCAAGAGTGTAATCATGAGTATTAGGTGAAACGACGCCATGATTAATAAAATTAGATTATTTTAATAAAATTAAAATAATTCCAAATTTATTGGAGCTTTAAATTCTTATATTCAAATGGATTCCCCACCTAGCTTTAGAGAAGTCAATCCACATTAAGTTAAAATAAATTCAAGATGAAGTTAATTGATAGCATTTCAGCTAACATCTTTATTAAGACAAGAGTTGTCCTAATTTAGACAAAGAATTATTTTAGGACAAATGTTATCCTAAACATGCTTGAAAATGTGAAAAATATTTTTGTCACTAAAAAAATAAAAATAATTCTAACATTTGTAGTCTAAATTAAACAAGTGTTATTTTAATTAGACAACAAAATTTTTAGACAAAGATTTGTCTTAATTAAAACAAGTGTTGTCTGAATTTAAATAACCTTTATCTTAGTAATTATTTTTTGTTTAACTACTTTAAATTAATATTTAAATTATTTAATTATTTAATTATTTAATTTGACAAAGTTAATTAAAATTAAATTAAATTAAATTCCCATTTAATTAGAAATTTTGGCTACACTATTTTATTAGGATAAAATTAATTTAATTATTTATTATAATATTGTTGTAAAGTTTAAATTGTTCAAACTTCTAAAACAACCTGTATTGTTAAAGGAGGGGAATCGGTCTTTGACATGGTCAAATATATTTCCTCATAATTATTCTAATTATCCAAGTGAATAAAGGTTAAAAATTAAAAGAATTTTAATTTCTTAGGTAACCTATATTCACTAGGAAACTAAGTCAAAGAGATTTAATTAAGTAAAAATTATTTTTTGAAATTTTAATTCAAGTATGACCAACTAAAAGCCACACATGTTTTATTTAATTATTAAATAAAATATGCTATTATCAAAATTAATAATATGATTATTACTTAATACATCATTAGATAATTTGATTATTTAATAGTGCCCATTAAAAGGCATGTGAATCCCTAATGGTTAGGAATTGAATTTTTGAATTATACTCAAATATTCTCACATGACCTAGGGTTAGCATACTATATATATGTAACCTCTCCCTTTTGTCACCGTACAAGTGATAAAATTTGAGTGATTTCAAAGTGCAATTCCACATGCCACACTAAGAGGAACAAAGGGGAAGGCTTTCTAATTTAATTTTGAAAGCTATTAGTTGTCTCTTTTTTTTCATCTTTTGATTTGTTCCAATCACTGAACCTATTCATCGTAGGTTCTGTAGATTGGTACTTCCCAAAGAATATGCGGTTTGTGCACTTGGTTGGGAAGTATTTTACAAGATTAAAGATACTACAATAGGCATGTAAAATTCCTTTCTATTTTACTTCTCATACTTAATGTTCTACCTAGGTAGACTTATCACTTATGAAATTCATTCCAGTCATGGTCTGAGTATATGCCCGCCTATAGGGAGTGACAAACTTTATGATGATGGATTAACGGTTGGAGGCCATGGGTTCTAGGATTACTAGCACCCTCTCTCACTCAATATTTTAATTAACTAATTATGATTAATTATTATAAGTTGATTTACTAAGTTTTCTAGCATGCTTCCTCTCAGAAAACATAAATCACTTAGGAACTTGGTTTCCTTTCTAAACCTTTTAGATAAGATTTGTATTAGTAACTTTTACTAATTATTTAGGAATTTTATATATTTAATTCCTTATGCATTTGCTAATTATTTTCACACTAAATCTTAGTTTGAAAATAAACTTAGGTAATTTAATTGACTAATTAGTTACTAGGTGATTTAATTCTAACTAAACTCTTTAGTTAGAAATTAATTACTTTTAACTAATTTATTAATAGTGAACCTAATTAATTTCTAACTAATTTATTTAGTTGAAAAATTAAATTCTAATTCGCCAACTTGCTAATTATTCATCTTTCTTATGTTTTAACATTTTAAAATTCTTTTAAAATATAAAACATAATGTATGCATGAGCATGTAAGGGTGATTGGCACCTATTAGTCTATATGACATGTTATAGCATATAATATCATATATTATAAAATTAAATATAATACTAGGACCATATTAATGCCCATCCAGAAGAGAAAATAAAATCTTAAACTATTACATTTATTTTATTCATTCCTTGCGATTATCCAACTCTTGGAATTTTGAGATGTCTTCACCAACATACCATGCCTTGGGCTTGGCCGAGAGTTCATCACACTTTCTTGGACTTGCCATAGCCTCTATGATACAATTGGTGGCTTCTTACCATTTACAACATAATTTTGTAATTTAAAATATTAACAAAAAATAAACCAACAAGGAAATATAACCATATGAGTTTACCCTTATTGTTACATCATAAAAATACAAAGAAATTCCTCTAGGGAATTAGTACAGCCAGAAATTTATTTTAAACTAAAATCAACATATCAAAGACATCATACATACAATCATACATTATAAATGATTTCTTGGTGCTATCCATGCATCGTACACACATCTAGTTGTGAACTATAGGCTCTGATACCAATTGTTGGAATACCAGGTTAAACCCCGTTTGGCAACAATTGGTACCTCAGAACAAGTTTTATGACAAGCTTCTTGACCTCACCAACCTTTCCTCTCTGGTAATGACAGAGTAAGAGTCAATGCTTTGCCAAGTCTTCACAAGGCAAGAAACTTTGCTCATCTGACAACTGTTATCAACTCGTTCTGATACCAATTGTTAGATCTAGATGTTTATCTTAAGTGTTTACGGTACAAACATGGGTTTTAAAATTTTTTGAAAACACTAAACCTTGCAAATAGGATGAAATAAAGCACATAGGCAAATAACTTATGGCTAGACTTTCCATAGAAGCATACTTAGTGGTATATCCAAGTGTCATGAAATGGTTGGTTAACACACTCAACATTAATATATCAATATATTACCTATAACAGCTTTGTTGATAGATTAATGGGCTAAATAAAGGCACTCCTCAACTATGCTAAATATGAAGATACCGGGTAGCAAAGTTGAGTGGGAGGATCCCAATTTATATTGTCATAAGTGTTCATGTCCCAAAGTCAGTTACTTATTGTGGAAAGTGAATAACCATCAAACAAGAATTAATATGCTCATGCATACATGCATTATGTTTAAAAGTCCGTTCAATAGCTAGTAGCTTACTAATATTAAATGTCTTTATTACAAACTATCCCTTAATCAGGAACCCCTGTCTATTTCTCCTTAACAAATGCATCTTGAATGGTGAGAATTATATGGAGTGGAGGAGAAACCTCAACATCATTTTAAATTGACAAGATCACATAGGTTCTTTCTGAGCAAGCACCACTTGATCTGACTCCTAACTTGCTACCAAGCAAAATCGAGTATCATAAGAGGTGGCAAGATGCTAATGCTCTGGTTAAGTGCTACAACATGATGACATGGAACATGCCGCTAACATAATGTACCATGTATATATGATGTTTGGTACAAAGACTCGGCCTACTAAGGTGAGAGCTATCAATGTTTTCAAGGACCTTAAGCAAACACCAAGGGAGCCCGTGAGAGATTACATGCTTAAGGTAATCTCCTTCCTTAATGAGGTTAAGCTAGACGGGGGTGAGATTGAACCAAACAGTCAGGTGCCCATGATCATTCACAATCTAAAAGCCTAGTTCTCGTAATTCTAGTTGAACTATGAATTGTATAGCAATGACAGTGGGTTGATGAATGACTTGTTAGCTGTGAAGGAAGTTCTTGATATTAAGAAAAACCTAGAGGCAAACATGGTGGCTATGGAGCCTAAGAAGGCAAAGAGGCCAGGCAAGAAAAAGAAAGCCAAAAAATTGGTTGGGCCAAAAAAAGACA
The DNA here is from genome assembly GCA_034509205.1 of Ceratonia siliqua. Lineage (NCBI taxonomy): Eukaryota > Viridiplantae > Streptophyta > Magnoliopsida > Fabales > Fabaceae > Ceratonia > Ceratonia siliqua. The sequence continues at coordinate 28,942 of JASKGM010032390.1, forward strand.
CCCATGAAAAAGAAAGCTCAAAAGAATAGCACCAAGGGAAAGTGTTTCCACTGCAATGCTAAAGGATATTGGAAGAGGAAATGCAAGGCTACCTCAATTCTATGAGAATAAACAAGATACAAGTCTTCTAAACATGCTAGAAGCCTTTTTAGTATATAATTCTACTAATAGCTATATAGTAGAATTTGGAGCCACTAACCATGTTTGTAATTCTTTACAAGGGTTCCAGACAAAGAGAAAGTTGATTGAAGGTCAGTTACAGATGAGGATGGCAAATGGCGCATTAGTCTCAGCTTGAGCAGTGGGAGCCATTACCTTGTAGTTTTCAAATAACAAACTATTAGTTTTGGATAATGTTTATTTTATTCTTGGACTTTGTAGAAATTTGAATTTTGTCTTTTGTTTAATAAATTATAGATATTATATTTCTTTTGGCAATGAGATTGTCATTTCTCTAAATAGAATTTTAATTTGTTCAGGAATTACTAGGAATAATTTATATTATCTAGAACCAATTAATTGGACTACAAACGTTGCAGAAATAAATTCACCTACGTCTAAAAGAATCAAGGAATTTAACAGATAAAACTTATCTATGGCATATGAGATTAGGTCATATTAATCAAAACAGGTTAAATAGACTAGTAAAGGATGGTACTCTACCAGACATGATAGAGTGTTCTTTACTAGTCTGTGAATCCTGTATTAAAGGTAAAATGACCAAATAATCCTTTAAAGCAAAGGATAATAGGATGCAGGATGTTCTAGACTTAGAACATACAGATTTGTGTGGACCAATGAATATTCAAACTAGAGGAGGTTATGTTTATTTCATAACCTTTATTGATGACTACTCATGATATGGTGCTGTGTATATAATGCACAACAAAAGTGATTCCTTTGAAAAGTTCAAGAAATTCAAAGAGGAAGCTAAAAAGCAATTACGTAAACCATTGAAACAACTTAGATCAAATCGAGGTGATGAGATCTGGAGGGTTTCAGTAGTTTTTGGTTGATAATGAAATCATTTCTAATTTATCGGCACCCAAAACACCTCAACAAAATAGAGTTGTTGAAAGAAGGAATATGACTCTTTTAGAAATGGTGAGGTCAATGATGTCCTTGGCCGTATTATCAAAATCGTTCTGGAGATATTGTATACAAGCAACAGCATACCTACTAAACTTTGCTCCATTAAAGGTCGTGCCTAAGACACCAGAAGAACTATGGAGAGGATGTTAATCATCTTTACGTCACTTGCAAACTTGGGGGTGTCTGGCACATGTGTATAAGCCTTAGTCCACAAAGATGGAACCAAGGTCGAAGGTATGTTTATTTGTAAGATATCTTAGGGGTATAAGGGGATAATACTTATATAGTACTAAGGATAACGAGGTATTTATTAGTGCAAATATAACCTTCTTATAAAAGGATTTTGTGAGAAATCACAAACCTCGGAGTAAGATTGTTCTTGAGGAATAAATTGATTAGTCAAAATATAAGGATGATTTTGATGAAATCATAACTGGTACAGATTCAAGAGTTAAATCTAAACTAGTGGCACCTCATTATTGTGGAAGGGTAGTTAGACATGGCTTAAGAGAGCACATGATGGCTCTTTCATATGAATATGAATCAGATCCAATTACATATGAGGAAGCCATTAATGATGAAGATATCATACTTTGGCAAAAGGCAATGAAATCGAAGTTGGAATCTATGTATTCTAACAAAGTCTAGACTCTTGTAGATGTACTCGAAGGAATAAAATCCATTGGATGTAAATGGATCTATAAGAGAAAGAGAGGAGTTGATGGGAAGGTGGATACCTTCAAGGCTAGACTAATAGCCAAGAGTTATACCCAGAGAGAAGGTATCTACTACGAAGAAACCTTCTCGCTGGTTGTTATGATTAAATCCATCAGGTCCTATTATCCATCACAGCATATCTTGAATATGAGATATGGTAGATTGATGTCAAGACCGCATTCTTGAATGGGGATCTTGAAGAGTATATATATATGGCTTAACCAGATGGTTTCATTAAAAATGGCCAAGAGCAAAAAAGTCTATGAATTGCATTGGTGGATATGGACTTAAGCAAGCATCGAGACCTTAGAATATAAGATTTGATGGTGCAGTCAAGTCTTATGAATTTCAACAAAATGTAGACGAACCCTATGTCTATAAAAGGATACAAGAGAGTTAGGTTGTCTTCCAGGTACTCTATGTAGATGACATGTGTAAACACTTAATTTTGTCCAGGGGTTTAAATTAATAAATTCCTCTCAAAAGAAATTGATAACAAAATTAAATAGTGAAATTCAAAAAAATAGTAATTAGATAATAAACAAAAAAAGGAGATAAAAAGAAATATTATTGTAAAAAAAAAAAAAGAGCCCAAAATTAGTTTTTCTAGTAAAAAAAAAACAAGGGGCCAAGCCCAACACCCCTCGGCAACCCAACAACTCACTGGCCCATGCCCCTAGTCCAACTCGGTCCACACCCATCAGGCCCAAACATTCTCCAAACCAGGTCACCTACGCTCCAGACCCACAACTCGGATTTCCTAAATCTGTTTGCCTCCTCTGAAACTGTAACTCCCAATTTCACGCCCCTAACCGCTCAGCACACTTCTTCTCTTTCCACCATAGCCACGCTCGTCTACTCTGTCATCTTTAATGAAACGCTACGATTCTGTCTCAATTTCTTCTCTAAATCACCAGCAAAACGTCTCTCTTTCACCTTCAAAAGGAAACTAAATCGGACACCGGGGGATCAAGAAGGAAATCAGGGAGATTCGGCTTAAATCACACCATAAGGGAAAAGATTTGATTCAGGGAGTTAGACTCTAATTTTTTACTATAAGAAGAGCCTTTAAGAAGGAAGAAAAGAAAATCAATGAAGACCCAACAGAGGGTTTCTGAGAAGATTCAGATTGAGAGAAAGACCGAGAGCGAGCGATTGGAAGTTGAAGGCGAATCCAGGGTTAGGAACTTGTTCAAGTTGAAGCTTCAGGTTATTTAGGCATTTTGAAAGGTAATAATCTTTCCTTTGTTTGTGTATTTTTCGCTTCTTGTGCCTGATTGGTTTTTGAGGGTTACGATGATTTGGTTCCTTTGTATTCAAAGTAGCCATATGCAAAAGGGGTTTACTATCTCTGATTTCACATAATCATTCTATCTTAAAAATTGGTTTTGATACACAAAATGTTCTGTTTGCTTATCCTTTTGCTTCACATTTTTGATGAGGTGCTAATCTCCTAGAATTTCAAAAAAAATTTATCTAGTTTGATTTAGCTAATGTCAAGTGCTCTATCTCAACCTCTTCCCCACAGTCTCAAATGCGTTTGGTTTGAATCTGATATAAGATCACATGTACTAATTCACTAATTCAATTTCAATCTGTGACTTCTTTTATTTGGAAAAAAAAACAAATTTAATTTGGGGTTTTTCATACTCAAAGCTAGTATTTTCAAACTTTGTTCTAGTACTTGGTTTCAAATCCGTGAGATTAAAAATTTTAGCTCATGAACTTTGAAAATATTTCACTACTGGTTTTTAAACATGATCTAGTTTTTATCCTGATCTAAAGCATTTGCCAAAAGAGAATGGCAAATGTATACTCATTTGTTATCCCAAATGTGATTCTGAGTATAACATGAAATCTGTAAATCAGAACAAGTTGAGTCTCGGGGGGAAGCTCTGGTTGAAGTGTAACATGATCTGTAAAGCTGAGACTTTTTGACATGAAACCTGGTTTTGTATTTCATTAGAGACAATTTACCCCTTTAGCTCCTGAGCTCAATATATCTTAATGCCGTGTGTAATGCGCGTTCCTGAGTTTATTCATTCATGTTAAAATGTCTCAAATTTTGTTTGATACTATGTAATATACTATGGCTAGACTTTGGTTGGGAATTATATTCATTCATATGTAGATATTTCTTGTATTTTATTATGGATTCGTTTTCATTATGGTTGTGGCATTTTCTGTTAGTTAGATAATTCTATTTAATTGATTTCAATCATGCACAAGAGCTCTTTTCATTTTCTTATCCTAAAAAAAGAGATGCATAAAAAAGAGGAAAATAAATTCTTAGGGTTAAAATTATAGAGGACTTTTGCATTAAAAATAGAATTCTAATTTCATTTAGGAAAAGAGGTTCCAAAGGGTTTTAATTGGTACATTTTATGAAAATAAGATTTGCAATCATTGGGCTCTAAGGGCCCTTTAAAATAGTGGAAGTTTAACAACATCGGGGTTCCAAAGGCCCTATAAAATGAGAGGCTTTAAGTGTTTAATTGACTTATTTTTCAAAAAAAAAAAGGGTCCAAAGTCCAAATGCTCCAAAGATCATATGAGTTTATTGATAATTGGGTTTCAAGGGCCTAAATTCAGTAAAAGCCCAATACCATTTTGTCAACCCCTAGAAAAGGATGATTTTGAAAATCTTGTTGTTATCAATTCTTTAAATATAAATGTGTTTTCAATAACATTAAGACAATATTTTGGCTTCATTATTTGAGTGAACTATGCTTTGGGCTCTCACTATTTATGAAATACATTTTTAGCCCTGTCATACACATAAACCACGTTTTGGTCTCACTTCATTGTATAAATTACATTTTGATCCCATTATTTACAAAAATTATATCTTGGCCTCACTTTTTTTGCATAAATTATTTTTGGCTCCATCATTTGTGAGAATGGCTTTTCAACCCCTTTACCTGTATAAATTGCATCTTGGACCCATTATTTGTGTAAATTACATTTTGATCCCTTTATGAATTGCATTTGGGCCCATCATTTGCATAAATCGCATCTTTGGCCCCTTTATTTTCATAACTATTGTATTTTGGTCCCACTGTTCACATAAAATATATTTGCATAAATCATGTTTTAATCCCAATGTTTAACCCTTATACTTTAAAAAGTCCTATTTTGAACCCCAATACTTTCAGTAAATTACATCCTGACCCCTCTATCTTCATAAAATTGCATTTTTGAAAAGTGGGTAAATTAAAATTGGCTAAGAATGATAAATTTCTCCTCACTTTCAAAGGACTTTTAGTAGAAGTTTACCTTCTCCAAAGTCCTGACCTTCGTGACATACAGTAGAGTTACATACTCCCCAATGTCTTAAATATCATAGGCTTTCAGTGGAAGTACATCTTTCCTGAAGTCTCAATTATCCCTATTCTTAAACTTTCAGTGAAATTTTGCTTTTCCCAAAAGCCTTCATTTTCTGGGGCATTTAGTGGGGATATATTCTCCCCAATATCCTAATTCATTTTTTAGGCTTTAAGTGGAATTTCATGTTCCCCTAATGTCCTAACATTATCTAGTCTGAGATCATACATCTCACCTAATAGACTTATCCAAATATTGTGAACTACGTTGACCTTGATCCCTTTCGAGGTACGCAGGCACTTACTTGGTAAGACAGGTCTAGTTATTTATTTCTCCATCTTTCTCCATTATTTTTTTATTAATAAAAAGGGGTAATTTAAATAAATTAAATTTTTAAAGTACGAACAATTTAGGATAACCATCCTTAGTGATGGACGTTGTGGGGTGCCAACACCTTCCCTACACGTAATTAGACTCCCGAACCCTTCCTCTGGTTCCAAGGGCCAGTTTTCCTTTCTCTTTTTTAAGATCCCAATTATCCTTCTAATTAATTGGTGGCGACTCTCATTTTCTCTGTGTTTTCCCTCATGCGCCTTAAAGTCATAAAATGATAGCTTTTCACCGGCCGTCACGTTGTGACAGTTTGGCAACTCCACTGGGGATGGTTAGAGAGTCAAGCCTGTTATGAATTGTTGTGCTTTGTATGATTTTTATTATATTATTACCCCATCTATTTCTTTATTTTTAATTATTTATTGCTGCTTACAAATATCTATTTTGGATGTTGTACCTGTGTTATTTTATTGCAACTCTAAGTGTGCATATTTAATTGCTTTTCATATGGCATGAATTGCTGGAACCATAGGGTAGAAGACAACTTTTGCAATATCAGTTCACACCCTAGGGTAGATGACAAATAACTGTTTTATTATGTTTCCTTTTGGGGTTTCCTTTGGGTAAATATTAGGACTAAAGTTTGCATGCTCATCCACATTGTGCACCATTCACATTCTTTACACACACTTATTAAGCCTTATTCCCGAGTCTGTGTGAACCTTAGGAGAGAAATGAAGGTAGCGTAGTGATGCCTAGTGGGATTCCCCCAGGTATTCATGAAAGCCTTCGCTCAAATTGTTAACTCACTTGCTTGGTTGGTTCATGTAGAGGCTCTGTCCACCCTTGTAATCAAATTAGGGAGTCGAGATCCTTACTATTCTAGTAGGGGCAATCTGTTTTAAAGCCACTATTGTGAGGAATATAGAACTACCTAAAATCTTGCACTATTATGACCTTAGAAACAACCTTATAGGAAGAATTAAACCTAATTAGGACACTACAGAGCGTGCTCTCTTATCCTTAAAACTCACCTTGCATTTGACATCAGCATGCATAAAATCAATTTTTACACTGCCTCATATTTCTTTACCATTATAAGAAAAAAACAAAGGTTGGCATTAAAATGAGTCAAATTAAGAAAAGAACGGGCGTATCAGCACAAATGGTAGCTTTGGAGAAAATAAAAGTCGTTGAGAGGTCATTACCCCGGATGTTCTGAGAATCAATAGAGAATAGACATGGGAAAATCCTGAATTTGATCAACATACCGGTTCAATCTTCAGCCCTTGTTGCTTTGCAAAAATTCTGGGACCCATCACTCTGGAGTTTTGTATTGCCTCAAGCCCATCTTACTCCAACTATAGACGAGTATAGCACGATGATCAATCTGCCCATGTCATGATCCACCAAAGTTCTCTTCTACTTAGGCTGTAGTATATCAGATAAGTCCATAGCAAGCCATTTGAATAAAGATACTATCGAGGTTCAGTCAAAAATGGCTAAAAGAGGACAGGCAGAGGGGTTGCCTCAAGCGTACCTTGAGAAGTACCTAGAAGAGCTGGTCAAAGAAAAACAATGGGCCTTAGTGGCAAAAGTATTTTCAATAATGATATATGGATTGGTGCTATTCCCTTCAGCAGTTAGTTTTGTGAGTAGGAGCGCTATCAGTGTTTATTATGCAGTGAAACATTATGGAATCAGTCCTGTACCGGCTATCCTGGCATAGTCCTTCCTTACCCTCAATTTCTCTAAAGAACATCAAGGAGGTAAGCTCAAATGCTGTTTACCCATGTTGTATATTTGGTTGGTTTCCCACCTCCTAGGGAAATTACCAAATTCGAGAATGCCAAATTTGCAACCATTCAATTTTTTGACCGCTTTGAGAATAGAAGACCGGAATGTGATTGAATGGGAACAATTGTTGTGCAACACCAAAAATGAGGAAGTTATGTGGAAACTACCATGGTGGAACGAGGAGGAAATAATGTACAGTTGTGGCAATTTTCCTTTTGTGCCTCTAATGGGCATCATAGGGTACATTTTTTTTTCCCCGACAATGGCACTCAGACAACTGGCTTTCCTACAGAAGGTGCCAACCAGGATGATAACCGAAGGTTTTTCCTTTTATTATGATCAAGGGGAAAATGAAAATCTAATTATGAAAATTAAGCACGCCTGGGATGACAAGAGAATCATGGACAAGTCAGAGCTAGGGAAAATGACCATAGGGGCTACCAAAGAATACTATGAATGGGTAGACCAAAAGCAAGAAAACCATCCACCTGCATAGCAGACGCCAATTACTTCCGAGCAACAACAAAAGTTCGAGGTTAAAGTAGAAACCTTGGAAGCAAGTACAGCACTGATTAAAGAAGAAAATTCAAGCTTAACCCGAGAAAATGAGATTTTAAATCAGCGAGTAAAAGAGCTAGAAAAAGGAATCTAGGTAGACAAAGGAAAACTCCGGCAACATCAAGAACTCTAGACACAAGATCTAGAGCGAGCTAGGAGGAATGCTTAACACATGGAGAGTAACGAGGTTCAGGCCAAGAAAAAGTTAAAATAGGCCGATGATCTTTTAGCACGAGAGCAATCCACCAATACCTTTATGTGAAAAATTTTAGCGGGGACAAGAGCAGAGATAGCCAGCCTGAATAACAAATTGTTCTAAATATGGTTGAGCCAGTGTCAGCAAATTTCATGGCATACCTTAATCAGAAAGAACGTTTGGAAGCATAATGGAGGAATTATTATCATACGATTTATGACATAGCCACTCGGCTCTTGGACACTTGCGAGGAAATGTGAAAAGAGGTACAAGACAAACTGCCATAACTTATTGAAAGGTTTCATCGAGCAAAAGCGACAGTAGTGCCAGGATCATCTCCTGATTTAGGAGCTTTCCTAGGCCTATGTAAAGAGCTTATCTATCGTTTGGATAAATGTATTTGAATCACGAATATTGTATTTCTTGAGATCAATGAATAAAGTCCAAATCTTCTGTTTGTAACTGTGTACTTGATCAAGTGTATGAATTGCTCTCTATAAAATGTCGTGCTCTCAAGATTCCTCAAGCAGTGTAAACAAAGACGCAACAAGGTGACACCTACATGATGATTTAAAATTTCCCTAGGTGTTCACTAACTATGTTTACTTTTGTAAAGTATTATACTTTCAAAAGAAACATAGGATTTGAATTTCTTTTAAAACAATATATACCAGACATAGATCCCTGTATATTGTATGCCATATTTTCCATTGTAGGGTATTGTACTCTCAATAGGACCATAATCAAGGACGAATTTTTAATGCCAATCTTTGCCATAAAAATTTAAATACAAACGATGCCAAGACTTAATGGTAATAAATTTTAATTAGACATTACCAATGCATATCGTTTTGACTCTATAGGAAAATAATTATCATTTTATCATTGCACCTTTGAGAAAAGGTCTAGCCAAGCGCACCCAATCTGTCCGTCAAATTTGCACTGGGTCAGTTGCCATGTTGATTGAGATGACCAAGCTGAAAATGTCCAAATGCTAGAGGACCGTATTGATCAGTTACAAGATCAAATGGCTAAATTCATGAAATTTATAACAGAAAATATGAGGAGTAAGGAAAATCCCCCACTACAACAAGAAACTTTCCATTCTGGGCAAGCATTAGGGATGCCAGGAATGGCTAACAATATCCCACAACCATCGCCAGTAGCCACGTTCCCCCCAGGCGCAGGGAATGCAGCACCGCATGGTACTTTTGGATTTGATCAAGTGTCCATTGCTCCCCCTACGAGGGATGAAGAAGCTGAGAGGGAGAGAAAAGTTTTTAAGCAATTTCATAGTCTCGAAGAGAAAGTACGTGCTATTCAGGGAATGGGGGCATTCGGGGCTATCAACGCCAAGGAATTACAGCTAACTCCCAATGTCACTATTCCTAAAGATTTTAAAATGCCTGAGTTTGAGAAGTACGATGGAAATACTAATCCCCAATATCATTTAAGGTCATACTGCACCGAGATGGCAGTCGCCAGGGACGACGTAAGGTTGCTACTAAATTTCTTCCATAAGAGCTTAACAGGTGCCGCCTTACAATGGTACATGATGCTAGATCACTCTAGGGTTAACAGTTGGCAACTCTAAGAGTATGCACAAAGATGGCGAAAACTGGCGTCCGAGGTCCAACCTCCAATGGCAAATTCCAAAACTTGCTCTTATTTTTTGGGAACTCTAAGGTCTCTATACCTGGGGCTCATGGCAGGTAGTGCTTTTAATGATTTCTTGGATCTTATTAAAGTAAGCGAGATAATAGAAATGCTGATCCGAAATGGAAAAATCCAAGTGGGAAATAACGAGCCCAATGGATCAAATTAGAAAAGGAACTTCTCGCAAAAGAAGAAAGAACCTGAAGTCAGTTATGTGCAGGACAACCGCTAAGATTATCAAAATGACTCTCGTCCCTATTACCAAAATAAGGGGCAAGGGTACCAATCTAATTATAACCAACGACAGAGGTCCGGGCAAGGACAAAATAATTTTCAGCAAAACAAGCGGAACCAAAATTTGAAACCATTCTCGGACTTCCAAATGTCCAACACAGATCTGTACAAGAAGCTATTTGATGAGCGATTCATTAGCCCAGTGCCCACTGAACCAATTCAACCCCCTACCCAGCATGGTATAAGTTGAACGAAAAGTGTATATACCACTATGGTGTGGCAGGACATTCAATAGAAAACTATCAGACCTTCCAAAGACAGGTCATAAAGTTAATTAAGATCGGGGCACTGAAAATGAACTACATAAACCCCAACATCAACACCAACCCCCTTCTTAACCATCAGGATAATAATCAAGTGGGTGTTATTTTAGAAGGACGGGGTTCTATAAGAAAAGTCTCAGAGATAAAAATGACTAAGTTGCAAATCTTTGAGAATCTAAGTTCATCAATGTTTGATATGAGGAACCATAGAGAGATAAATTTAGATGAGGAACATCTTAACCCAAACACTTATTGCATCTATCACCAATTAGCCCAAGGGCATGATATAGAACACTACAAGATGTTCCAGCACGCCTTACAAAGATGGATCACCTTGGGAGTTATACAACTCTCAAAGAAGGAGCAAATACCAAAGGTCGTAGTGATCAGCGAATAAGGGTTTTTTACCAAACCTATGACCCTCACAGCTTGACAAACACCAACTGCGAATACAGTACCAATGCCAGTCATGATAATTAGTACACCGGCATCATTCCCTTACGCTAGTGATAAAGCGGTCCCTTGGGTACACAACCTAATAGTAACCATTCAAAACCCTATAACAATTACGGAGTTACCTCTGGATCAAGGGGACACTAGTGCAAACAACTTGGCTATGGGAACCATAACCTAAAGCGGTGGGGTATATGCCCCCGAAAACTTGGAAATAAAAAGCAAGTGCAAGGAAGCGATAGTAGAACTCACACCAGAGCCAAACCACAATCAGAAGGACGAGTTCCTCAAAATAATGAGGCAAAGTGAATATGACATTATGGAGTAGCTAGGGAAGGCACAAGCCAAGATTTCATTCTCGTCACTAATTCTTGGCTCAGAGATACACTGGAAAGCATTACAGAAGATATTGAATTAAGTATACATCAGTCCCACTGTCACTCCAGAAAAACTTGAAGAGATGGTGAACTATGTGAAGGTGTCTAACATGATCACCTTTTCGAAAGAGGATTTAACTGCATCGGGGAGCAATCATAATAGGGCCCTCTACATTACCGCAAAGTGTGAAGGATGTATTGTCTCAAACGTTTTAGTCAATAATGGCTCGTTGTTGAACGTGCTACCATACTCAACTCTACTACAATTGTCGATCAATATAGAAAGCATGCAGATAAGTGACCTCGTAGTATGAGCATTTGATGGCACAAGAAGAAAGTCAAAGGTTCTATCACTCTGAAGCTAGAGATAGGTCCAAGTACCTTCCAGGCAGTATGACAGGTCATGGATATCGAGCCTTCATACTCACTGTTATTGGGAAGACCGTGGATCCATGCAGCAGGAGCTGTGCCTTCATCATGGCACCAAATGCTCAAATTTATCGAGGGAAAGAAGGTCATAACGGCCCAAAGCGAAGAAGAGATGTTAGTCTCAAAACCATCATCAATCCCTTATGTTGAAGCGATTGACCAGGACTTGGGAAATTCTTTTCAAGCTTTGGAAATTTCTGAGAAGATGGCTGCGTGCGAACAGGCTGCCAGGCCCAAAAGTGTGGTGGGAAAAATCATGGCCAAAAACAGATATTAACTAGGAAAAGGCTTGGGCCGAAGCCTGCAAGGCATACCTGCACCCATTGAGGTTGTCGAGAACATTGGTCACCAAGGCTTGGGATACAAATTAAAGCCAGAAAAGAAGAACAGTAGGGGCATCCCTCATATACTCAACACTTTCACATCAGCGCACCATGTCATACAGCCAGACAGGGAGGTGAACACCGAAGGCAATGGAGAAGGTCACGAAAGTTGAATCAAGCCAGACCATGAGGGCCAGCCGCTTAACAATTGGGATGCGATGCCGATCCCAGACATATGCACTTTAGAATAATATTTAGTTTTGAAAAAAGAGAGTGTTTTTCAGTTCACTTGACTGATGTCCAAAGTCATGTAGAACATTACTTAAATGTCAGACTTAAATTATCCAGAGAAATAAAATATCCAGTTCATCACATCTTTATTCCATGTTTATTTTCTTTCCTGTCAGAATTTTGATTTATTTTCATTATCATGATCCAGGGAATTTGTTTCTTCCCAAAATCCTCATCTTCACAAAATTACTCAAAGTCCATTAATCAATTCTCATGTTGAAATTAATATGTATGATTGCGATGGAGAGGATAACGAAATAGTGGAAAGATTTGGTCAGATAATTGAATTATTCAAAAAAGGAATGGGTCCTCACAATGAGGAAATCATAATAATAAATCTGGGAACCGAGGAAGACAAGAATAAACTCAAGATTGTGAATAACCCGAAACATAAACAAATGGTTGCACTCCTTAAGGAATTCATAGATGTCTTTGCATGGTCTTACCAAGATATGCCGAGTCTTAGCTCCCAAATAGCAGCACACAAAATTCCTCTAAACCTTAACTACACACCTACAAGGCAAAAGTTAAGGAGAATGAGACCGGAGCTATCCTTAAAAATTAAAGAAAAAGTAGTGAAATAGTTAGAAGCCGATTTTATTGAAGTTACTCAATACCCGAAGTGGGTGACAAATATAGTGCCTGTCCCCAAAAAGGATGGGAAAGTGAGGATGTGTGTTGACTATAGGAAGTTGAACAAAGCGAGCCCTAAAGATGACTTTCCTTTGATTCACATTGATGTCTTGGTAGATAACACGGCCGTTAACCTTAGATACTCATTCATGGACGGATATTCAAGATATAATCAGATTTGCATGGATGATGCAGACAAAGAAAAGATAACTTGTGTCACTCAGTGGGGAACGTACTGTTATAAAGTAATGCCATTTGGCCTAAAAAATGCAGGGGCTACTTATCAACGGGCTATGGTGGCTTTATTCCATAATCTAATACACAAAGAAATAGAAGTGTATGTGGACGACATAGTAGCCAAATCCAAGGGTGAAGAAAGTCACATGGCAGTACAAAGAAAGTTGTTCGAATGATTGAGAAAATACAAGCTTCGACTAAACCCCAATAAATGCACATTTGGGGCTTCATCAGGGAAGTTACTAGGTTTCATTGTGTGCCAATAAGGAATTCAGATTGACTCTGATAAAATCAAGGCCATTCAAGATATTCCTTCACCATGAACTGAGAAAGATGTTAGGAGTTTCCTTGGAAAACTCAATTATATATCCAGGTTCATTGCCAATTTGACCCGTACTTGTGAACCAATGTTCAAATTATTGAGAATGAACAACCCTGGAGAATGGAATGAGAAATGCTAAGAAGCTTTCGATAAGGTGAAATCATACCTATAAAACCCACCAGTTTTAATGCCACCCACTCCAGGTAGACCCTTACTGTTGTATCTCTCGGTTCTTCCAACATTAATGGGAGCAATGCTTGCTCAACATGAAGAAAACAGCAAAAAAGAAAGGGCAATTTACTACTTGAGTAAGAAGTTTAATGAGTGTGAAAGTCGATATATTTCAATCGAAATGACATGTTGCGCTCTCGTTTGGACTGCTAAGAGACTTCATCAGTATATGGCATACTATACCGTCTTGTTGGTTTCCAGAATTGATCATTGAAGTATGTATTTGAAAGACCTCACTTATCGAGAAGAGTTAGTAAATGACAGGCCATACTATCAGGATATAATATCAAGTATATTATGGCCAAGGCGATAAAAGGGAGTGTCATCGCAGACCATTTAGCAGATAACCTAGTAAGTGAACACCATTTAGTGGATTCTGAATTCCCATACGAGGATATTCTAAATGCCTAAGAGTCTGACGAAGAAGGAAATTGGAAAATGTACTTCGATGGAGCAGCAAATATACATGGAAATGGCTTTGGTGCTATTATCATTTCTCCAGTAGGAATACAGTTCCCAGTCGTCATAAAGTTGGATTTTGATTGTACAAACAATATCGCCGAATATGAAGCCTTTGTTAATAGGCTGCAAGAAGCTTTAGCCATGAACACAAAGAAGCTAGAGGTATTTGCTGATTCTACTCTCATTATTTACCAAGTTAAAAGAGAATGGCAAACACGGGATGCAAAATTGGTACCATATCAAAAATATTTATCAGAATTGATCAAAGAATTCAAAGAAATCTCCTTCACGCATATGACCAGAGATAAGAATCAATTTGCTAATGCACTGGCAACATTGGCCGTTATGCTCAAGTTGGACCAAGGATGTAAAGTTCTACCCATTAATATTAGGTCCAGCAACAATCCGGCGTATTGCCTTAATATCGAACAAAGTGAGGAACAACCCTAGTACACAAACATCAAATGTTATATTCATACTCAGCAATATCCTGAGGGTATAAATGAGAATGATAAGAAAACTATCAGACGATTAGCTGCCAATTTCCTTCTGAGTGGAGAAGTACTATATAAAAATGGAGAAGTACTATATAAAAAAGGATACAACGAAATGTTACTTTGTTGTGTGGACGATAGAGAAGCACAAACAATCATGGCAGAAATACATGAAGGTGCCTGTGCGACTCATGCTAATGGACACATGATGACCCGTCAGATTCTAAGGTGTGGTTATTATTGGACTACCATGGAGAAAGATTGCATCAATTACTGTTGAAAATGCCATAAGTGTCAAGTTTATGTGAATCGGATCAATGCTCCCCTATTTTTGTTATATAACTAAACGGCCCCCTGGCCATTTTCCATGTGGGGTTTAGATGTGATCGGACCCATCAATCCTAAGGCGTTCAACGGACATAGCTTCATTTTAGTGGCTATCGACTACTTCACTAAATGGGTTAAGGCGGCATCGTATGTCACGATCACTCAAAAAGTGTTTATGAAATTCATCAAACTCAATATCATATGTCGGTATAGAGTCCCAGAAAGAATAATCACTGACAATGTACCTAATCTGAATGGCTCTAAAGTCAAAAAACTGTGTGAACAATTCAAAATCAAACACCATAATTCAGCGCCATATAGATCGCAAATGAATGGGGCAGTAGAAGCAGCCAATAAGAACCTCAAGAAAATATTGGGGAAAATGGTAGTCAACTACAAGGATTGGCATGAAAAGTTGCCATACGCACTCTACGCATATCGTACTTGCATGAGATCGTCAACTGGAGCAATGCCAAATTCATTAGTATATGTGATGGAAACAATGACTCCTATTGAAGTAGAAATCCCTTCTTTAAGGGTACTTATGGAAGCACAGCTTGAAGAAGCCAAATAGGCTGAAGCTCGATATGAGCAGTTGAATCTAATTGAGGAGAAACAATTGTCTGCCATATGCCACGGTCAATTATACCAAAAGAGGATGGCTCGAGCTTTCAATAAAAAAGTACGGCCACGAGAATTCCAAACTGGGGACTTAGTACTTTGGAAAATTCTCCCTAATCAAGAAGATGCCAGAGGAAAGTAGGCTCCTACGTATGAAGGACCGTATATCATCAAGCAAGCTTTTTCAGGAGAAGCCTTGATTCTCACTAACATAGACGGGCAGGAATTGGCTAAGCCAATCAATTCTGATGCAGTTAAACGTTATTATGCTTGAAAGAATTAAAAATGCCATTAGGTTGAAAACCTGAGAAGGCAACCTAGGCAAAAGTTAGGCATAAAAATAAAAAGAAAGAGAAAAACACCCCTAAGTCGAAAACTCGAAAGGGCGACTTAAGTGGTAGAGGTGATGCCTGAATCAACGAAAACCCACAAGTCAAAACTGGGGCAATTAGGCATTCATCAAAACTAGGGCAATTTTGAAGAGTGTTTGTTGGCATCGGCACCACTTCCCTCAAGGAAATTGAAAATACATATCAGTTTCGATTTGAGAATCGAGAGTTTATAGACATTGAGGAATCTAGTTGAGACAAAATTTCCTTTGTTTTTATTTTCTTGTCGATGTAAAGCTCTAGAAGATTCAATACCTACAATTATAGCCTGTTTAAATATTTCCTTTCTGTTGATTGGAAGCTCGACCATCAATGACAGAAGAATTTGTATTCAGGACACTTTTGGCTGACAAGCTTTATGCAAATAAAAGAAGTTCTATTCATTTAATTGACTTCTGTCTTAATTATCTTTTTCTTTGGATAATATTTGAATTTAAACACTTAAACTGTATATTACTCTAGTGTACTTGGATGTGATTGGTTTCGCCCCACAAAAGTAGTGGAGACCATTTTGATAAGTTTGGTTTGACTTCAAAACCTTATCCAAATGAACAGATTCTAAGTATGAAATAATAATGCCCAGGCATCGAGAATAAATACTTCTGACTAGTTCGACATAATTTCATAGAAGCATAAGAGAGTGGTAGAAAGGAAATGTGCTTGGCAGGCCTTTCTTGGGATTACAATGCATATTTTGAAAATTTTATTTCAAAAAGTTGACTCCATCCCATACTATCTTTATTGCATTAGCATCATATTTGTTAAGCATCTTTTGACGTAAGAATAGAACATATGACTCATGTTTGCACCTTACCATTATTTTGGGATGATACATAGTTTCTCTATTAGTAGGTTTAGGACTAGAAATTCCTTTCAGTTTATTGTGTACATTGATCCTTCTGTACCAATTCTTCCAATTTACTATGTACATCGATCCCTCTGTGCAACTTCTTCCAATTTATTGTGTACATTGATCCCTTTGTACCAATTCCTTTCAATTTATTGTGTACATCGATCCCTCTATACAATTTCTTTTAATTTATTCTGTACATCTATTCTTCTGTACCAATTTCTTCTAATTTATTGTGTACATCGATTCTTCTGTACCAATTTCTTTCAATTCATTATTTACATCTATTCTTCTGTACCAATTCCTTTCAATTTATTGTGTACATTAATTCTTCTGTACCAATTCCTTTCAATTTAATGTGTACATCGATCTTTCTGTACCAATTCTTCCAATTTACTGTGTACATCGATCCCTCTGTACAACTTCTTCCAATTTACTGTGTACATTGATCCATCTGTACCAATTCCTTTCAATTTATTGTGTACATCGATCCCTCTGTATAATTTCTTCTAATTTATTGTGTACATCAATTCTTCTATACCAATTTCTTCCAATTTATTGTGTACATTGATTCTTCTGTACCAATTTCTTTCAATTCATTGTGTACATTTATTCTTCTGTACTAATTCCTTCCAATTTATTGTATACATTGATTCTTCTGTACCAATTCCTTTCAATTCATTGTGTACATTGATCCTTCTGTACCAATTCTTCCAATTTACTGTGTACATCGATCCCTCTGTACAACTTCTTCCAATTTACTGTGTACATCGATCCCTTTGTACCAATTCCTTTCAATTTATTGTGTACATCAATCACTCTGTACAATTTTTTTCAATTTATTGTGTACATCGATTCTTTTGTACCAATTTCTTCTAATTTATTGTGTACATCGATTCTTCTGTATCAATTTCTTTCAATTCATTGTGTACATCGATATTTTTGTACCAATTCCTTCCAATTTATTATGTACATTGATTCTTCTATACCAATTCCTTCCAATTTACTGTGTACATTGATTCCTCTGTATAATTTCTGCCAATTTATTGTGTACATCGATCCCTCTAAACAACTTCTTCCAATTTACTGTGTACATCGATCCCTTTATACCAATTCCTTTTAATTTATTGTGTACATCGATCCCTCTGTACAACTTCTTCCAATTTACTGATGCTACTCATTGGGAATGATGTAGGAATGTTATCTACAGTAAAATTACGGCTAAATCAACAATTTCAAATGATGGATTTAAGGGAGGCTAGCTATGTTTTTGGGATCCAAATAATAAGAAATCATAAGAACATGCAGATAGCCTTGTTCTAAGCGACCTATATTGACAAGCTGTTGATAAAGTTTGGCATGCAAGATTTCAAAAGAGGTTTCACACCCTTTAGTCATAGAATTAAACTTTCAAAGAAGCATTCACCTAAGACTCATAAGGAAGTTGAACAAATGAGATCGATTCCATATGCATTCACAATGGGAAGTCACATATACATTATGCTCTGTACTTAAACAGACATCTACTATGTAGTTGATTTAGTGAGTAGGTTTTAGTCTAACCCTGGCATGGAACAATGGACTGTAGTCAAGTTTATATTTAAGTATCTTCGTAGGACGAAGAACTACATGCTAGTGTATTCTTATGGTGACCTAATTCTGATTGGGTACATAAGACTCAGATTTTCAGTCTGACATTGATTATAGAAAATCAACATCAGGCTCTTTTTCACTTTAAGTGGTGCAACCATTATTTAAAGGAGCATGAAGCAATATTGTACTATTGACTCCACCATGGAAGTAGAATATGTTGCAGCATGTGAAACTGCAAAGGAAGCTATTTGGTTGTGTAAGTTCCCTAAGGACCTTGAGGTGCTTCCAGATACAGATAAAGCCATAACTCTCTATTGTGATAATAGTGGAGCTGTGGCAAACTCAAAAGAATCGTGGAATCATAGGGCATCCAAACACATTGAGAGATAGTACAGCATAAGGAAGTGATCATCACCGAGATTACAATTGAAAGGAATTTGGCTGATCCATTTATAAAGACTCTTTCACATAATAGCTTCGAGGGTCACCTAGAAGGATTAGGGATTAGGAATATGCCGTACTTGCTTTAGAGCAAGTGGGAGATTGTTGGGAATAGGTTACCCTGTAAAGCAAGTTGTATTGCCCAATTTGATATTAAATACATTTTTAATATTAATAAAAACAAACTTTATTTATGTATGATATATTTTCTAGCTATTATGGTTCCTAGATTCTACTAAACCAAGATATATTTGCATAAGTGTTATGCAAAAAGATATATGTATCTTTGGATGAATCTAAAATATTATTTACAATTAGTGAGTAAAGTTGGTCACTCTATTCAATAAAGACTGTAGTGTCAAAATTATCTCTATAGAAAGAATGGCCAAGAGGAAAAAGTCAATGAATTGCGTTGGTCCATATATGGACTTAAGCAAGCATCAAGACCTTAGAATATAAGATTTGATGGTATAGTCAAGTCTTATGAATTTCAACAAAATGTAGACGAACCCTATGTCTATAAAAGGATACAAGAGAGTTAGGTTGTCTTCCAGGTACTGTATGTAGATGACATGCTACTCATTGGAAATGATGTAGGAATGTTATCTACAGTAACATGATGGCTAAATCAACAATTTCAAATGATGGATTTAAGGGAGGCTAGCTATGTTTTTGGGATCCGAATAATAAGAAATCATAAGAACAAGCAGATAGCCTTGTTCTAAGTGACCCACATTGACAAGCTGTTTATAAAGTTTGGCATGCAAGATTTCAAAAAAGGTTTCACACCCTTTAGGCATAGAATTAAACTTTCTAAGGAGCACTCACTTAAGACTCATAAGGAAGTTGAACAAATGAGATCGATTCCATATGCATTCACAATGGGAAGTCACATATACATTATGCTCTGTACTTAAACAGACATCTACTATGTAGTTGATTTAGTGAGTAGGTTTTAGTCTAACCCTGGCATGGAACAATGGACTGTAGTCAAGTTTATATTTAAGTATCTTCGTAGGACGAAGAACTACATGCTAATGTATTCTTATAGTGACCTAATTCTGATTAGGTACACAGACTCAGATTTTCAGTCTGACATTGATTCTAGAAAATCAACATCAGGATCTTTTTCACTTTAAGTGGTGCAACCATTGTTTGGAGGAGCGTAAAGCAATATTGTACTATTAACTCCACCATGGAAGACGAATATGTTGCAGCATGTGAAAATGCAAAGGAAGCTATTTCGTTGTGTAAGTTCCTTAAGGACCTTGAGGTGGTTCCAGATACAGATAAAGTCATAACTCTATTGTGATAATAGTGGAACTGTGGCAAACTCAAAAGAATCGTGGAATCATAGGGCATCCAAACACATTGAGAGATAGTACAGCATAAGGAAGTGATCGTCACTAAGATTACAATTGAAAGGAATTTGGCTGATTCATTCACAAAGACTTTTTCACATAATAGCTTCGAGGGTTACCTAGAAGGATTAGGGATTAGGAATATGCCGTACTTGCTTTAGAGCAAATGGGAGATTGTTGGGAATAGGCTACCCTATAAAGCAAGTTGTATTGCCCAATTTGATATTAAATACATTTTTAATATTAATAAATAAAAACTTTATTTATGTATGATATATTTTCTAGCCATTATGGTTCCTAGATTCTACTAAACCAAGATACATTTGCATAAGTGTTATGCAAAAAGATATATGTATCTTTAGATAAATCTAAAATATTATTTACAATCAATGAGTAGAGTTGGTCACTCTATTCAATAATGACTGTAGTGTCAAAATTACCTCTATAGAAAGAATGAGATTCTTTTCTAAGGGAATGATGAATCTTATATCATTAAAGCAGTAGACATCAAGTAATGCCATATTGAATTAATTGGAATCAAGTGAGATATTAAGTTTAAGTTAATATCGTTTCTTTGAACTTGAACTCACATACATTGTATCCACTAATGGCAGAATCAAAATTCTGATGGATTATGGACTCGTGTTCATAACCATTGTGATCTTTGATATACTATAGGCACGAACATTTTGTGACACTGGTCAAGACTGTATGTTGGGATCATAGCAGAAGTGAACATTTGGGAACATAAATCCAACAAATGGAGTTCGTAGCATTACATTACTTCTGATGATTTCAAGAAGACAAGTGACATATATGGATATAGTGGAATGATGAATTAGCTACTCATCATTTCAAGATAATTTTAGAAAAATTCTAAATGATTATCTAGCACTTATCGAATGAAATCTAAGACTAGGAGACAAAATTGACATAAGAGATAAAACGATAATTTTACCTTATGTCAATGGATAGCTATGAGGGTTCGCAAAAAGAGATGTATATTTGCAAAAAGAGATATTTTCAAGTTATTATGGTTCCTAGATTCTACTAAACCAAGATACATTTGCATAAGTGTTATGCAAAAAGAGATATGTATCTTTGGATGAATCTAAAATATTATTTACAATCACTGAGTAGAGTTGGTCACTCTATTCAATAAAGACTGTAGTGTTAAAATTACCTCTATAGAAAGAATGAGATTCTTTTCTAAGGGAATTATGAATCTCATATCATTGAAGCAGTAGACTTCAAGTAATGATATATTGAATTAATTGGAATCAAGTAAGATATCAAGTTCAAGTTAATATCATTTCTTTGAACTTGAACTCACACACATTGCATCTACTAATGGCAGAATCGAAATTATGATGGATTATGGACTCGTGTTCATAACCATTGTGATCTTTGATATACCATGGGCACGAACATTGTGTGACACTGGTTAAAACTCTGTATGTTAGGATCATAGTGGAAGTAAACATCTGGGAACATAAATCCAACAAATAGAGTTCGTAGCATTACATTACTTCTGATATTTTAGGAAGACAAGTGACACATATGGGCCTGGTGGAATGATGAATTAGCTACTCATCATTTCAAGATAATTTTAGAAAAGTTCTAAATGATTATTTGGCACTTATCGGATGAAATATGAGATTAAGGGACAAATTGACATAAGGGGTAAAACGATAATTTTACCTTGTATCAATGGATGACTACGAGGGTTCGCAAACACTAAGTTTGTAAAAGTTGGACAAATTAATGTTTAACATTGACTTCTCATAATTTTAGGAATTATCAAGAGTGCAATCATGAGTCTTTCGTGAAATGACTTCATGATTAATAAAATTGGATTATCTTAACGAGATTAAAATAATTCCAAATTTATTAGAGATTAAAATTCTTATGTCCAAATGATTCCCCACCTAGCTCTGAAGAATTCAATCACATTAAGTTAGAATAAATTCGAAATGAAGTTAATTAATAGCATTTCAGCTAATGTTTTTATTAAGACAAGAGTTGTCTTAATTTAGACAAAGAATTATTTTAGGACAAATGTTGTTCTAAACATGCTTGAAAATGTGAGAAACATTTTTGTCACTAAAGCGATAAAAATAATTCTTACATTAGTAGTCTAAATTAAAAAAGTGTTATTTTAATTCAACAATAGAATTTTTAGATAAATGTTTGTCTTAATTAAGACAAGTGTTGTCTCAATTTAGACAACCTTTATCTTAGTAGTTATTTTTTGTTTAACTACTTTAAATTAATATTTGAATTATTCAAATATTTAATTTGAAGAAGCTAATTAAAATAAAATAAATCCCTAATTAATTAGGAATTTTGGATATAGCATTTTATTAGGATAAAATTAATTTAATTATTTATTTATCCTAATGTTGTTACAAAGTTTGAATTGTACAACTTGTGAAACAACCTCTCCCCATGTGATGGAGAGGTGTATGACCAAAGGAGGGGAATTGGTCTTTGACATGGTCAAATATATTCCCTCCTAATTATCCTAATTATCCAAGTGAATAAATGTTGGAAATTAAAAGAGTTTTAATTTCTTAAGTAACCTACATTCACTAGGAAACTAACTAAGTCAAAGGGATTTAATTAAGTAAAAATTACTTTATTTAAATTTTTAATTCAAGCATGACCAATTAGAAAGTCACACATGTTTTATTCAGTTGTTAAATAAAATATGTTATTATCAAAAATGATACAATTATTAATTAATAAATAATTTGATTATTTGATTATCTAATATTCCACATTAGTATGCATGTGAATCCCTAATGGTTAGGGATTAAATTTTTAAATTACACTCACATGCTCTCACATAACCTAGGGTTAGCATACTATATATATGCAACATCTCCTTCTTGTGGCCGTACAAGTGATAAAAATTTGAGTGATTTCAAAGTGCAATTCCACATGCCACACTAAAAGGAACAAAGGAGAAAGCTTTCTAATTTAATTTCAAAAGGTATTAATTTTCTTTTCTTTTCATCTTTTGATTTGTTCCAAACACTAAACATATTCACCGTAGGTTTTGTAAATTGGTACTTCCCAAATAATAAGTTGTCAGGGTGCTTGATTGGGAAGTATATTACAAGATTAAAGAAACTACAAGAGGTATGTAAAATTTCTATCAATTTTACTTTTCTTTCTAGCCATGAGTTATTTGCTTATGCATTTTGTTTATGCCTATTTGCAAGCTTGAATGTTGTAAAAATATTTTTAAAACCCATGTTTATACCATAAATACTTAAGATAAACAACTAGATCTAACAATATCTCTTTTTGCATAACCCTTATGAAAATGTATCTTGGTTTATTAGAACCTAGGAACCTTAATATCTAGAAAATAAAGCTTACATAAATAAACTCTATTTATTAATATCAAAATGTATTTACATCAAACTGGGGAATATAACTTGCTTTCCAAGACAACTTATCCCTAACACATTTCTCCCTTCAGGTAAAAGCACAAGATGCCAAATTTTGTTCCTTATCAAGGCATCATATTCATTCTGCATAGTTGTTTTTCAATGTTCCTGAGTCATACCTTCTTGAACTATGGTAGGTTATGCTATTGTTGCAGAAGTTTCATAGAGCTTTGGCTTGAACACTTCACCCTTGGCTCTACTAGTCATAGAATGAAAGCCTATGAGATCATGATTTGGAGTTGAGGGAATAGCAATAGGATCGTGTGTGTGTGTCAACACTAGCCAAGGAGAATTTGAGAGACACCATCATGAAACTCATAAACATCATTCTCATGTATTGAACATGGATCAAAATTTGTAGAAATAATGAATTACAAGATCAGTATGTTCAGGAAGATTTGGTAGAATTTGACTATTTGTACATACCACATTTGGGGAAATAGAAACTAAAGAATATTGGATGGTTGTGAAAAAAGTTGTGGTAAGGTAGGAACAAGAAGAGGACTTGATCAATTAAGCATAAGGAAAACTGCTTTCATCAAAGATTACATCTTTATAGATGTACATCTTACCAGAGGGATCTACTTATCTATAGCCCTTGTTATGGAGCTATATCCTAAGAAAGTTCACTTGATAGACCTAAATTGAAGATTGTGTTTGTTAAATGATCTTATATTGGGGTAATATAAACAACCAAAGAACTTTAAGAAGTCATAATTAGGTTTGGTGCCAAATAAGTTTTCTAAGGGTCTATTGTATGCATTAAAACTTGGGGCTTGCTATCCTACAGCCCACAAAGTGGGCTATAGGATAACTTTAAAACTTTTTTAAAAGTTTCTTTTAATGTTTTTTTAATATTTTTTATTTTATAAAATTAATTAATTATTTGTTTATATGATGTATTTTTATTAGAATTTTTTGAGATATTTTTATATTTTTTTAAAATTTTTTAAGTTACAAATGAATAGTAAAAAAAATTATGGATGAATAATAACAGAGATGTAAAAAAATTCAAGAAAAACATTTTAAAACATTTTAAAAAATTCTAAAAAAAATACATGAGATAAAAAATACTTAACTAATTTTAAAAAGTAAAAAACATTAAAAAAACATTAAAAATAGAAAAAGTAAAAATGAAAAATTACCCGGGGGGGGGGGGGACGTAGCTTAGTCCCCCCTTAAAACTTAAAGGGAGTCTACTAATGAGGAAGAAAAAAGAGTGAGAATAGCTTTTTCCCATCACTTGATTTTCAATATAGCTTGTGCCAACCAAGTAAGGGAACTCTCTGCCACAAGTCTATGCCTTCCTTTCTATTTTATCATTATGCTCATTTACTTGGGAGCAAGAAATTATGTGAGCTATACCATTTTCTTTAAGGAAATGCACAAATGATTTGAATTCTCTCTCCCCCCTATCTGTTTGTAAGGCCTTGATTTTTAAGTCAAGTTTCAAGAATTATCTTGGAGGTTTTGAAAGCTAATAATGCATCTGACTTGTGCTTTAACAAGTATAGCCAAGTGAATTTTGAGTAAGCATATATAAAACTGATGTAATATGAATAGCCTTGTGAAGAATGTGTAGGTGAAGGACAAATCAAAATATATTAATTTAAGAGGTTGTGAAAACTGAAGTGGAAGCATGAAAAGGAAAATTATGAATTTTTCCAAGGCAACAAGATTTGCAAAATTTAAAAGTTGTTTTATTGATACTAGGCATATTACTAGAAGTGAGGACTTGGTTTAAAACTTTGGAAGATGGTTGAAAAAGCCTACAATTCTATTGTTAATACAAAGAAAGATTACAATGAGACAATGTGTTAGTAACATGAGCAGTTGGAACAATTGAGACATATGCAGATTGCTAAACACATAAAGGCCATTTTTAAGTCTTTCTTTTAGAAGAATGATTTTAGGATCTGTGATTTGACAAAACATTTATGGCGATGGAATTCAAAGAACAAAAGGTTATTGTTGGAAAACTGAGATACACTATAAGTTCTTAGTTATGCTAAGGACATCTAACAAATTATTTAGAACTAAACCATTGAAATTGAAAGGAGTGTGAAGAAAGGATTAACCAATGTGGCTAATAGAAACCTATACCATTCCTAATTTGTAACTTCTTTGATCTATGTAGTCTAACTTATTCATGAGATTACTTTCATTTGTAATCACATGGTGAGTAGCCCGAGTCAAGGTACCAAACTTGATCAAGTGGAGTTTCTAGTGTGGTAGCTAAGGTAACAACCTAGGCATAAGGTTTAGGAAATGACCTTGAAGAGAAAGCTCTTGAACCATTGAAAATATGTTGTTGTTGTTGCATTGCAAAGGGACCATGGTACTCTTGATTATATCTATGATGACAACGCTAAGCCATGTTACCAATTTTGCCACAAACTTGGCATTGAAGTTTATTAAACCTCTCTTTGCCTCTTCCTCTATTGTCAAAGCCCATTCTAGCACTTTGAAAATTTGTTGTGAAGCGCTCCTTTACTATTTCCAAGAAAATATATGTTTTGCATACTACTATATTTCCCTTGAAATTTCTATCATTTGGATGAAGATGTATGGCAGCAAGATTTACTGACATAGCTTCAACATTTTTGTTCTTTTCAACTATGTTCTCCTGAGCTAATACTAAAGAAGAAATTTCCTCAACTATATAAGTATCATTTCTAGAAAGAATCGAGATAAGAAAAAAAAAGGGAAACATAATCATCAGACAATCCATCAAGGATTACTTCAACATGACCACAGTGAGAAATTGGATTGCCAATCGAGATCAAAGAATCTACACAACACTTGATCTTTATCAAATACTCGTTAACTATAAATGTTCCTTTCTTGGGGCATATGTAATTGTTCCTTATACTATTTAACCTTAACTTTGGTATGTAATGTGAAAAAATCCTCACCTTTCTCTGAGATCACATGCAAACTCGCACCTTACCATTCGCATTAGTAAGCTTTCATTCATGGAGGATAGTATTAGGAAATAACTAATTGGTCATATTGTTTCCATATAAGAAATTTTTGACTGATCTTTCCTTGTTTTCTATCTTCTATAATATTGAACTTTACTAGAACTTCTTGAGCACCTTCTTTGAACCCTCGGAGATTGTAATGACAAATCACAGCCAAAACCTATTAATGCTAAAGCAGCTGGTTTCCCTCATCAAGCTTCATCGTAAATGGATGAGAATACATCACTTGATGAATCTTTGGTGAAGTCACAGAAGGTCCATTCATGATGGCCAAAGGTCTGAGAACTGAATTCTCCATGGTAAAGAGTCAAGGCCCTAACACCATGATAATAGAAATAAGAGAATAACAAAGAACAAGAAAGGAGAGAATCAATGGCAACGTGAAAAATGAAAGTGTTTCATTCATTTACGACTGATACAACAAGTCGTTGTTCTTATATATAGCACATGCATTTCACCTATCAACTAACAACACTAGCTTCCATACAACAAACTAGTTGACTCGTTGATGCGTTCCTAAATGATTTCCTAAATGAGAACCCACAAATAAATCCTTGCAGTATAATAATGAGTATTTTGATTTTATAAGCAAGGGTTGTTCTCCCACAGAGAATTAGGTTTAATTAATTAGTTACCAGTAAAATTAAAGAATCAGTGACTAAAATGTAAAAAAGGGGTTTTTGAAAACAAGAAACTAATGATAAATAAGAAATGAAATAAACAAACAAAAACGAGAATAAGGTGAGAGACTTGGCTGAGGGTTCACTCTTTATCATTGGCCAATGACAAATGATCATAGACAATCATTCTTTATGATCATAAACTTGATAATATTTTCAACTTCCTATCATGATTACTAACCAAAAATAGCAGGAGGTGCCCTGCTATCCCAATTATTCCTTAGTTTATCGGTAAATGAAAGAATGCTCCCTACTTACTCTCTGTTCAATGAA
Organism: Ceratonia siliqua; assembly: GCA_034509205.1. Taxonomy (NCBI): domain Eukaryota; kingdom Viridiplantae; phylum Streptophyta; class Magnoliopsida; order Fabales; family Fabaceae; genus Ceratonia; species Ceratonia siliqua. The sequence goes on from JASKGM010032390.1 coordinate 56,401, forward strand.
CAACCTAGAAAAAGTTCTTTATATTTAATTCAATAAAAGTAGTAAAGTGAGAAAGACAAATTAATATAGGAAATAATCTTAAACGCTGGGATTATTTAACCTATGCTATATTCCCCTTCATAGTTATCAAGATATAGACATCCTCGTAATGACAAATTGCTATCATGAATATGAAACAAGAACAATCATGTATCCAAGTCCCCTATTCTAGCATTAGATAGTTGTCAAGCTCATTTAATTGCACACTTAAAACAAACCTAAGCAACAAATCATAAACAAATCAAATGGAAGAATATAGACAATCATTAAAGAAGAGTTTGGAAGCATAACCAATAGATATAATCACAAAGTTGTGTCTAAAGCATTGAGTTCACCCTCAACCAAGGGATTTAGCCATCCGTTACATCATTCAAATCCATGAAAATAATAAAAGATACAAAGGTTATAGAGAAAAAAAGAAGAGAAAACTCTTTGAAGAACTCAACATAGATGAATATCCTCCGAATCCATTCCCCCCAGCCTTCCTCTTATTCTCCTCCTCTCTTCTAAGGTTTATTTCAAGTTTCCCTCAAGCCAAACTTCTATTTCTAAAGTGGTAAATGCATTTTTAAAGTGAAAGATGCATGTAGGCACCTAGGCCTTGGAATATGGGCTCCTAGGCTCCCAGCCTTTGGAGTGACAATTTTCTGGGCACCTAGACTTGCTCTGTGGGTGCTTAGGCTCCAACCTCTTGAGTACAAGGGTCTTTTTCTTCATTTTTTGGGTGCCTAGGGGCCTAAGTTTCTGACTTGAACCAGAAAATAAGTGTTTTGAGCTCTTGTCCACTTAGACTTGCTTCCAAATTGTTCCAAAGCTTACCTAACTTCAATCACTTCGTCCCATAATTGATTTCGTCCTCAAAAATACCTATAAAACATAAAACAAAGCTAAGAACACAAGAAACCCAAGAACAAAACAATCAAATGCAAGAGAATTCAACATAAAAATATGGCAAATTGTGCACTTATCACTAGGACAAGGTTCTAATTGAATGCTGAAATGGATGATGATTGTAAACTATTCAACATAGGCTAACTTGCTCGCCAACTGAAACTAGTTCCTCCCTAAAGGCACATGATTCACATCAGCTTGGTGCATTTAAATTGCTAAATTAATTGTATATGAACTTGACCAAAAATTATTCAAATGGATCCAGCTAAGTTTTAATACAACCACTTCAACAATTTGTATACAACTTATGAATAAAAAATTGAGTAAATTATTAAGTTGGTCCTCCAAATATAGCACATTTCTCAATTTGGGCCTCCAAATTTAAAGTCTCTATTTATTCCTCACAAATTAGTTTTGATCCAGTTTAATCTCTCCATTAGTCCAGTTAACTATCACTTAATGGTTTTACTAATATGGATTGACGAAAATCCAACATCGCTGTCAAATCTGACTCAGTGTTTGCGTTTTTCCTTTCTTTCTTTGACTTGCATTGCCACATAGGCATTTAACTAAACTAACAAATGGACCAAATTAGAGCAAAATTAATTTTTGAATAACTAAACAGAGACACTTTAAATTTGAAGCACTAAATTGAGAAATGTACTATATTGATGATCAAATTATTAATTTATTCTTAAAGTTATGTAAGTAACATTACTTAACACTAAAAGCAACTGGAGTGAAGGGTGTTCAACAAATGAAGCCAAGTTATTGTATACATTTTTTTATATATTTATATTATATAATGTACTAAAAAATTTATTAAAAATTATATACTATGCTATATAAATTATGTTGACTCGTTTTGGGTTTTCACACTTCATCTAATGTTTGAACACATGTTGTTTTACTTCTTTTTCTTTTAGTATTGTGGCCAAGTATTATTTGAGCCAATTTAGACGATCTTAATTAATATAGTTTTACGGTTTGGTTAAAGACGTATCATCCACACATTGAAACTAAAGAATTCATAAGAAAATTTCTCACAACTTAAATCTAATAAAATCAAATTGAACTTTTATACAAGTTGTGGCTCACAAACTTGTTATTTTACTTTATTATTAGACTTGGGATTTTAAATCAATTGAATTATTGAGAGCTGCAACTTGTATAAAATTTCAACTTGAATTGATTGATTTATTTAAAATATTACTTTGGTCTTTAAAATATATATGTTGTATTAATTTATTTGTTAATGAATATTTACACCTTTTATACAACAACTTTTTAAGAGCACGTCAACTTTTATAAAGGATAGTATTCTCAAAGTGGGCCTTAGTTAGACTATCAAAAATGTAAAATAACAAAAAGATGAAGTTATATATTAACTACTAATAATTTGAGTTTCGTGCCATTTTTGTTTCTATATTTACCCTAGTTTTTTTTTATCTTGTGAAGGATTTTAATTAAACTATTTACTATTGCTATTTTTTTCTTGAATCAATAACAGACCTTTTAAATTTACTAAAAGAAGCATGTACTTGAGTCGGACTTGGACTCTGGAAGTTATGGGTGGTAAAAAGTTTGTGATAGTAACTTAACTTTATATATTTTTTATATATTTTTATATATTTTTTTAATTTTGAATATTAATAAATTATTATTTATATCATATATTTTTTAATAAATTTTTTAAAATAATTTTAAATTTTTTAAATTTTTTTATATTTATGAGTAAATAATATTAAAAATTTATGGATGAATAATATAAAAATATATAAAATATTTTTAAAATATTTTTTTAAAAATAATATGATTTAAATAATAATTAATTAATATTAAAAAATTAAAATTAAAAAATTAAAAAAAGAATAAATTCAATTGTCAGAGTACATTTGTTGCACTATAGCGACCCCTTTATTTAAATATTTCGACTAAAGCATTCTGCAGTTGTTGTGATGGCGTACATTTGTTGCTATTACTGCTATTACTGGGGCAAGTGACCTATGCCACTAGAGTTTCTGCCCTTGTCTTTTCTTGGTCATTGCTGTGTCTTTGGTGACTTTCTTTTCTTTGCTCCTGAAAAAACTCGATACTGAGTCAGAAGCAATAACACATTCAGATACACTCTTCCATTTTCTTTGGTCTTCTTGCTGTCTTTTTGCGCCACCTTGTTGCTTCGTGTTTACAGCGTCATCTTCTTGCCGGGATGCTTTGATAGCTGTCATTCCTGTATCCGTGATATTATGCAAGGTTGGAATATTTTATGGAGCAAATCCTTTTGCCGGTCATGTATTAGAAAACAGGGACGAGTAGCAGGAAACAGAGTCTGTAGCGAAGAGGGAAGCTTTGTACGGATAACATCCTTCAAAATGCTCTGTGGTAATACTCGCTGTAACTCCATGGCTATCTTTGGGAAACTGAAGTTTAACTTCTTATTTCTCAGTGGAGTTTCGTCTTCTTCCTCGGCAACTTGACCTATTGGTGATGTTAACGTCTTGTTGCACAAACCGCAGTCGATTGGTTCAGATCGGCTTTCAATGTTAAAATTCTTCAAAATTGCACTGAAGTGAACCATGTACACTCTAGGCAGAGGATAGTTGATGCTCCTCCCAAAAGTTTTCAATTTTGTTTATTATAATGTAATATTTAATATTTAAATAAAATTGTTTATTATAATATAATATTTAATATTTAAATAAAATATTATAATTTAGTCTCTTTAAATTAAAAAATTTATTTTTAAGGAAGACTTGAAGAAGTCTTTAACTAAGGTTTTTTAATCTCTTTCATAACAAAAAGTTTTTTTAATTTCATATTAATAAGATGATCACATATAATAATAATAATAAATTCAAATAAATAAAATAACATAATAAGCACCACAAAATATATTACAATGATAATACACCTAGCAGAGTAATAAGTTAACTTTACATGTAATACTTTTCAATTGAGCCAATTTACTTTTTTTTTTCACACTCTGCTTACATGCAATCATTTGTCTTTGAATTATATCCGCTTTTCATTACTAAGCTTATGAAGGCATTTGTGTAGGTTGAAAAACCTGAGCTTCTAATTCTTAACAAGTAAGTACTATTTTTTGTTGGTGAGATTAAACTTGAAATTCTTGATAATTCTGGATTCTTTAGAAAGTGTGGTCTAATGGATGTTAAATTATAATAGATTTAATGTTATTCTTATATTTAAAATAAAGAGTGTTTACTTTATGTCTTTATATTTTATATTTTTAGTTTTTTATACTTTTATTTTTTGGGACTTACTCCCCTAGGGGAGTTTTAATATTTTTTATTTTATTTTTTTACTTTTTAAAATTAATTATTTTTTATATTATGTATTTTTTTAGAATTTTTTAAGATATTTTTTATTTTTTTAAAAATTTTTTAACTTATAAATGAATAGTAAAAAAAAAGTTATAGATGAATAGTATTAAGAATATAATAAAAAAATTTTAAAATTTTCAAAATATGTTAAAAAATTCTTAAAAAAATATATTATATAAGAAATAATTAATTAATTTTAAAAAATAAAAAAAAAAGAAAATAACATAAAAATAAACAATAAACAAAAAACAAAAAATAAAAAACAAAATTTTTTGTATGGCTATAGAATAACTACACCCTTATTTTTTACTTTTTTAATTTTTTCTTTTTTATAATTTTTATCGTTGAGAAAAAAAAATTCTCTTTAACCAGGAAATTAACAATATCTGTAATTTGAAACTCAAATAGAGCACATTTGACTATGAACATGCCTAACTAAAGTAGCCATAGATGCTTGAATATTTTAGTTGGTTGAATTTAAGTGTATGCAGAACCATTTCATAAACTAGCATAGTTTTGTGTTTCATAGTTCAGAGATAATGATAACGTATAATTGCATAAGCATTCATAATGCCCCAGTGGAAGTGTCAAAGTGATGAAGAGACAGAATACGTGAATAATTATGAGGTTGTTTAGAATAATTTTTGTTTTATTGTTTTTAAAAATAGTTTTTATAAATAATTCTAAAAAATAGTTTTATATAATAAAAAAATAAAAATTTATTTAGGTAAAAATATTTTTGATCAATTAATTTTTGTAATTTTTAAAAAACAGATAAAAAAAAAAGAAAAAACATAATAAAATTTTTTTTATTTTTTTATTTTTTAATTTTTATTTTCTAAAATAATTTTTAAAAATAACTGATGATAACAGTTACACAAATAAATTTTTTTATTTTTATAAAACAAAAAAATAAAAAAATTACTTTTAAAAACTCATCCAAACATGGCTATCATTTCCACCTATTTTATGTTACCCAGAATCATTAAACACAGATATTCAACCTGTATCAGAGACCATTCCTTGAACCTCATCCAGTGTTGGCCAACCTTAAATGAAGTTGTTGGACTGCCCTACTCGCAGTCTAAACCGTAAATGCATTTTATTGGCCCATCTACGATGGGCTTTCTTTTACTTAAATGAACATAGGCGGATCTAGCCTATATTTGGTTTTATTTATTTATTTACGATTTTATAGTTAATCTTATTATATGTAATAATAAAATAATTTCATGTAATTATTTATAATTTTGATCATCCTCTTAGAGTATATTGATTAAAAAAATACTTATCAAATAATATATTTACTTCAAAAAAAATACTTATCCAATGACATATCTACTCTTGAAAAAAAAAAACTTATCAAATGGTATAGTTAATTTCATTTATTGAAAAATGCTTCTCAATATAAAGATTGAGTTAGTGATTCAATGAGTGCTAATTTTTAAATTATTTTTGTTTAGTATGTTGCATAAATAATGTATTTAATAATGAATATAACTTTAATAAAATTATAATACATCAATTCCAAAATAACTTTAGAAACATTGATAAATTTATTTTGGTGTCTTTCATGATATATTTATTATAATTTTTTATGATTTATTTATTAAATTATTATTATTATTATTATTATTATTATTATTATCATCATCATTATTACATAAAAAATTACCTCAATCAAAATTTA
>JASKGM010032391.1:0-25191 GCA_034509205.1 Ceratonia siliqua
TACATTTGGTAATTGGGAATGGCAACTCCATTCTGCTCCAAAGGAGGGTAAAACCTTGTGGCAATTTGCGATTTTTGATGTGATTTGGAATATTTGGTTGGAATGGAATGCTCGTATTTTTAGGGGTGTTTCCTTGTCTTTAGATGACCCATATATGGGTGAGGATTTTGTTTAGGGCTTCTCTGGTGTTTGGCTCGGGGTTTTTTTAATGGAATATTTTTAGATATGCAAAGGGATTGGGCAGCTCTGCTGCATGTTAATATTATGTTTTAATTTGGGTCTTGGACCTTGTTCCTAGGATACCCTATCCTCCTAATTTGTATCTCTTCACTTCCTTAATAAAATTTCTTCTTTTATCACCCAAAAAAAAAAAAAACTCCACTCCTACCTCTGTTCTGTAAGATTGATCATTGTTGAAATCTTGAGAAAAACAAAACTGTGGCAAAAACTGTCAGGCTTAAGATATTCAACCTTGACCCTTAAACCTCTTAGGTATACTTGCACAGAGAAAAAACAATACAACAGATCCCAGAATATTCCTAAAATCACTCAATCTCCTATTCTCCCTAAATTCTGTTTTAATTCCTAGACAGCTCACTCAATTATACATTTATGGTAAATATTCTTCAATCAGTCAACACTACCTGTTTCTTTCTCTCCTTATTTACTTCCCCAATTAACTCTCGATCAATTTTTCTTGATTATCAGACAATTTAGTACCCAAAAAAAACTATGATTATGATTCCATAGAGAATAAAGTTACCATTCCTTCCAGGGGATGGAAATGGTGTACTGTTTCCATACCCAGAAACCTAGAATGGCTTAATTTTTGTTTTTTTCCTAATTTGTCGTCCTTCAATAATAATCATAAGTCCATTTCATGCTAATTCTATGCTCCGAACACAAGAGAAAAATGGAATAAAATGGAAAGGAAGTACATTCCTGGTGACCAAACTTTTGAACTAAAATAGTCATTCCATTCCCATTCCCATTTCTATAATTTTTTAAATAGAAAAAGAAATATTATTAAGAAAGGAGAAAAATTACAAAAGAAATGGAGGATAAATCATCCTCCTATAGAAATCACTCAAAAGAAGATAACAGAAACCAAAAACCACATAAATCAATCACGCAACAAAGTAGCCCAACCCTGTGCAAACAGTGATAGGAACCCCCTTGAAAAGTCCATGAGTAGAACACCAAATGGAAGTCATGAAAACTATCCTTTCCCACGGCATCTCAGAGATATCATTTCTGTTATGATTCGGCAAAAATTGATTTAATTTACCAAACGTGCTTGTAATATCCACAAGAGGGATCCCTCAGAACAAAACACAAGCTCAGAACCAAAGAGAAGCAATATGAAAAAAATGTGAGTACGTGTCTTGATTGGTGTCTTTGCCTTGGAAGGAATGGATGTGCATTCAATAATATTTCATGCCATCTCAGAACTATGTGTCAAGGATGCATAGCAACTTAGTGAATCCCATTATGATATAAATTGGATAATAAGTTATCAAATATGAACAGTCAATGAACAGGAATTTCAAACATAAAAGCAATGGAGAAATTAACTATAACATTGCACCAACTAACCCTGCCTTTCACTTTAGCATGAAACTGATCCACAATATGATCTGCTTTCAACCTGCAAAAAATCTTATCACAAAAAGAAAATGACAGTAGTAACGATTTTTGTACTAAGAATAGAAAATAAGCAAAAAGTTATATACACTAGAATTTACTTCTCCCAAAGAAAAATAAAAATCTAAAGTTGGAGAATATATAACTAGCATATACTTCTCTCCAAGCTCTTTGTCTTGAACGAGATCCACAATAACCAAGATCCTTCTTAATATCAGACACGACAAGAACCTGCAACAAAAAGATTATCAGAAATACAATCAGCATAATTTATATGATATGTTAGTTGATAATTGTTATGACAACAAAGTTAAAACCAACCTTGCCATTTGCTTTTGCAAGTTTGTCACAGATAGCTTTCATTTGAGGTGTATAATCCTTTACATGGACATCCATTTCTCTTGAAGCAATTCCATTAGTATCCTCAGGGCTCTTCAATTTCTGCTCCTCTGTGATAATTTCAAACCTCTGATGAGAGCCAAGTTGTTTTGCATAGCGATGTAAGTACACTAAATTGGTAGATACACATGGGTAATTTTTCAATTCCCCATCAGCACAGGTTTCTTTCTTTCTTTCAAGAGCAGACTGCTTCACAATCAACCCTTGACACTCGAGACTCCTTAACACATAATGAAAGTTATTCCCTTCAATGCGCAACTGTTTACCAAGTTGACTTTGTGTAATTCCATTTGCTCTGCAGGTTTTCAGTGTCAAAATAATATTCATATATGCAGACAAAAACACATATCAATAAAATATGAAAAAAGCTAAAGATTAAAAGGAACAAAGCACCATTGAATACCAAAAAGACAAGGGCCAAATTAAGCACACAATACGTATACAAATCTCAAAAAAGGAAAAGGAAGTAGAAATTAAATAACAGCAAACTCTACATAACAATTTTTTTGATAGAAACACAACATTTTATTAAGGAAGAAGATAGTTACAAAAAAGGGGAATAAGACATCCTCCAAGAGAAACCTCAAAAATAAAGTGAAACACAATACATTGGGGGGGAAAACCTATAGGTCAAGAGTGCAGCAAGGTGGCCCAGTCTCTGCAAATCCAAGATAGCAACCCCTTTAAAAAAATCATGTGCAGAGCACCAAACTGAGGACATAAACACTATCCTTTCCCTTAACATCTCCAAAAACATAGTAACACCCAGGAAAATTCAAGCATTCCTCTTCAACCAAATACTCCATAGCACTGCAGAAACTGCACACTGCCACAGTGCCTTCACCTCTTTTATCCTTCCAAATTCTTTGAATCTTTTCAAATAAAATCCTCAAGAGGTCAAGGACAAACCTAAAGTTCTCCTAGCATTCCAAACAGTTTATTTCACAAGAAACCTGCAGCTCTACAGTGTAAAAAAAGATGCGCAACTGATTCTGAACTAGCCAAACACATGAAAATAAATTCAATATCCTGCAGTAGAGCTTTCAGGAGAAGCAGCGAAGAAAAGGTTTTCTTGCAATCACATTTATTTGCTAATACTTGGTTAGAGCATAAAGCAAGAAATTTGAAGCAGAAGTTTTAATTCTTCAACCTTTCGAGAATTGATTTACTTTCTTGGCATCTTTGTTGTGTTAATCTAATGGTTATTTCAAAAGTGCTTCCTGGTCCAATATACAATGGTATTCAAGGCCTTTGTTTTTTTTTTTGGCTAGAAACAGAAATTTTATTGGAAATAGAAAAAAAATAAAAATAAAACACGCACGTGAGAATAAGATATCCTCCGGGAAAAGAGAAAGATACAGAAAAAGAAATATCAAGAAGACAACAAAGCCTCCCAATCTCTCCATATCTGACAATATACAATGGTATTCCAGGGCTTTTGTACATAAATTTAAGTCTCTCTTTTTCGTTCCCCTTTCCACTCTTTATGGAGGATATCTTACCCTACTACAAGTGTACTCTTGTTCTCATCTCTTAATAGAATACATGCATACTACATATATACATATATGTAGACCAACATGTTGTAAAGGTCATATGCATGGCATCATGTGCTTCAACACGCTCCTCTTCATCATCTCAACTAGACCTCACCATAACCCAGGCTTGGGGCTTCACTTTACATAGAAATTTGATGGGTTTCAAGCTTGGGGCCTATTAAAAAATGACAAAATTCAGACTCACAGCCTGGCTCATGATCGGCTTTATTCTCAACTAATCCTCCCACGCCATCAAACACTAGAGTAAGACACATTCCAACACACCCACCAAACAGTCCATCTACGATAGGAAAAGATCTCAAAGCAAAATGATCCTTTTCTTTCCTAAGCTATTACCTAGTAAACCAGTATATCCTAAGAAGAGTTCAATATAAAGGTAGCAACTATTTGAACAACTCACTAATGATGGCAACCCCATCCCTTCTTATTATTTATACTAAATTGGATAAATGACTACAAAAAATAATGATAAAGAATAACTTCAAGACTTTTAGATAATACTCTATCCGTTTCAAAATAATAATCTCTTAGGAGTTTAAATTTGTTTCAAATTATCTGTCGTTTTACATTACCAATGAAGCATTAATTATTATTTTTTCAACTTTTTATCTTTATTTATTGTTTTTCAGTTTAGTAACAAAAGTTTAAACTAACTTTATTAAGGATAATTTAATCTAATACAACTATTTTTTGCCATAATTGATGCTCTTTAATACCTTTCTTAATTCTTATGTCATTACCTTAAACATCATATATTTGAAAAGAGAGTAATAAACTAAAGTACAGATAAAGGATAAGAGATAATTTTCAAACATATGAATGCAAAATTCCACCTTACTATCAATGATAGACTGCACACACAGCTTGCATACAGTAAGCATTCACTTCAACTACAACAATAATTTTCATTTGTCTGCCAAATACTAGTGCTAGACTAAAGTACCAACTTGATCTCAATTCAACGCGGAGGAAGAAAACCAAACCAGCAGTGTTTGCAGACTATAGCCATTTTAGGGGCGAAAACTATTCATGTTAGTTTCCTTAGCATCATAGTGCCGAAAAAAGATCAAATCATCTTATTTATTGTAATTTCCCCTACGTTAATTAGAAATGTTAAAGGATCCTACTTTGTGACCACACAGAAAAACCAACTCGAGGCGCAATCAGATATCTGTAGCAAACGTACAAGCAGAGACATTAAAAAAAATGCTGACCAATACATAATACAAAAGTCATTTAGTCGAAAGGAAACGAACCTAGCATTAGCAAGTAGCTCAAGGACGCGCATTTGTTTAGGAACCACATAATTCGATTCGTAAAGACCAACAAAGTTGTCTCTGAGATTCCGTTGAGCAACAATCTTCAAATTAAGCTTCTCGGCATCTTCAAAGGACTGAATTGAAGGGTCGTCAGGACTGTATGATTCCTTCTGAACTTCAAACCGGAGGGCCGGAATGCGGAGGAGGTTGGCCCATATGGCTCTTTTGACACCAAAAGATAGGTCGAGGTTCGAGGATGAAAGAGCTGGTTGAAGTCTGGGCCAAAGCGCCGCAAGAGTGAGTCCATCTTGAAGCTGCGAGCAAATTTCGTCAAGCGCAGTGTTGATAACCGAGTCCATTGAAACATAAGCGCGGGAAAGCTGTTTGTTTCCTGAGAAAATATATTTTGCAGCACAACGAACAACGAACAACTTTCCTTAAGAGTTAAAATCACCAATTCCGGCGCAGTGCTGACAGTACTATAGCCGGAATTTGTAAGCTTGTCCGCCGGGAACTGTTTGGTTTCCGGTGGTACAATGCCTCATCGGAGGGAAGGAAACGACGACTGCGTAAGGGTGAGAGAGGAGCAAAGTTTGATAATTCATAAATTAAAAAGCTTGGGGTTTCTGCTTCAGATACGGATATATATATATACTGATATACATATGTTTGGAACAAAAAAAAGGAAATAATTCCACGTACTCTTATTTACTTTTTATTAATTAAATTGAAATTATTCAACATATTTAAGTTTATTTTTTTTAAAATTAGAGTTAGTAAACAAATATAATTATAATTCAAACACTATATCAAGAGTTATTTTATCTGATTTTAAATTTTATAAACGATAAGTGTTTACGGCATTTCTTTAGAGTATGGTGGTATGATGGATGAAAATTTTTAATTATTATGGTAAGTTAAAATTGTGTTGTATGAAATTTAATTATTATTTATTTTATTATAAAGTATCATTTAAAATTTTTTGAAATAATAAAAAAAAATTTTAAAAACGGTGTTTTATTGAAGCCACTTCTTATGAAATTATCTTTAAATTAGTTTTGCAACTTTTATTTTAATTATTTTGATTGAATAAAAATTTAATTTTATAATTTTTAGTAATATTTTTTTCTCTTATAAGAAAATGAGGTTTAATTATATAATTTTTTTTATTTTAAAAATTTATATATAATTTTACTTAACTTAACTTTGTTAATAATATTTTATTCATATTTTTTAAATATAGTAGTATTATAAATTAGAATAAGTTGAATAACAGAATTATCCTTATTTAAAATACCCACTCACTCATTAAAATCATGGATAATCAACAGCCTCTCTTAATAAGATGATGACAATAAATAATATCAAATAATAATATATTTAAAATAAAAAAATTGTAATAATGATATTTTTAAAAAAATTTCAAGTAATAATATTTTTAAATCAAAAAAAAACTCTTAAGCAACTATATGAATTTAAATTAGAAAAAATGAATTTTTTCAAGTAAATATTTAAAAAAATTAAGTAATATTTTTTTTAAACAAAAAAATTCACGTAATAATATTTAAAAATATATATTTTTTCAAGTCATAATATTCTTAAAACAAAGAAAATATTTTTCAAAAAATATTATTTTTAAAATAAAAAAAAAGTAATTTTTTTAAATAATTATATTAAAAAAATTTCAATTAATGATATTTTTAAAATAAAAAAAATCTTCAAGTTATGATATTTTTAAAACACAAAAAATATCTTTTTTAAGTAATGATATTTTTAAAACAAAAAAATAATAATTTTTTTAAACAATTATATTTTTAAAACAAAAAAAATTCAAGTCATAATGTTCTTGAAACTCAAAAAAAAATTCAAGTAATTATATTTTTAAAACATAAAAGAAAAGCATAATTGAAATAAAATGATAAAGATAAATATATTTTAATTATATTATATAAAATTAATGGTATTTTAATTATATTATATTATATAAAAAATTTAATTAAAATATAATTATTAATTTTAATATTAATATTAATTAAAAATTAAATTTAGTTATAACTTATTTTTAATTTATCTATAATGGCTGTGTAAATTTTTTAGAAAAAAATAAAAATTACATTATTAATTCAAGAAAAGAATACGCATTTTCTCTATAATTTTTAATTTTACAACTTTAAAGCTTAAAAATTATTTTAGTACTACAACTCTACAAGTTCATGGGTGATTTTGCAACTCTTGATATCATAATATCCAAAAGTTAACAATAATTTAATAATATAGAATGTCTAAAAAATAAAATGTATTACCAGAAAAAATCCATACACATATATAATGCGACACATTATTTATATCCCTACATATAAGAGGTATCAAAATTTATAGGGGATTTTATATTATTAATCTTTAATTGTTATTTTAATATCCTTTTAATTTATTAATTATATCATATTGTATCATAAATTATTATAATTAAATTAAATTATCTCTTATTAAAATTAATAATTTTAGTTAATATGAATTAATTATGTAATTATATAATTTAATATTTAAGATTTAGATATTATAATTTAAAGTTTAATTTAAGATTTAAGATTGATTGTTTAGAGTTTTATGATTGAAGGTTTAAAATTTATAATTCACAATTTCAGCTTTAATTTTTAAGGTTTAAGATTTATTTTAAAATTTAAAATTTATGATTTAGAGTTAAAAAATATATTATAATTTCATATCAAATATTTTAAAATGGATAGATGGTGAATAAGACATTGTGAACTATAATCTTGATAAAGGTTATCTTAACCAATCAAGTTAATAATACGAAGTACAAAAGCTTAAGTTCAAATTCAACTTTTGTAAGGATGTGAGTATCAGAGTGAGGAGAGAGTTATCTCTTATTGCATAAACCCACACTATTGCATAAACCCACACTAAGGAAAAAGAAAAACAGCATTGAGTAAAAATAAAAAGTTAAATAATTTAAAAGAGATTTTAAATTTAAATATTTATTTTAAATTTAAAGGGACTATCCTACTGTTCCCTTTTTTCTTTTTTTTCCATTTTTTTGTTATTTATAATATTTATTCATTTTTTACTTATAGTATTTTTTAAAAATTTTTTAAGATATTTTTATATATTTTTGAAATTTTTTTACTTTTTCTTTAAAATTTTTACTTTTTCTAAACATTTTATTATTTTTTAATTTTTTTAAAATTTATAATTAATTTATCATTATTAAAAAAATTAAAAAAATTTTCAACTTCCATGTCACCATTTATATAAAAACACAAAAAATGTCATGGCTTAATTTTTATTTTTTATCTCATTATTTTTTTAATTACAACAATTTAATCTCATAACTCTTTATATTGTGTCAACGTTGATTTCTTATTAAGTTATTATCTAATTTTTAATAATGATAACTGAAATGAAACTATATTTATCACGTAGATGCTGACAAGTGGAGTTAGATTGTCATATCATATATCCTGTGCTGCTCACATACTCTTTCCCACCAAAATGTATGCACCCCCATTGTTTCACATTGACCCACTGCACTCTTACGCACACTTGCAACATGCAGAGTTGTCATCACTCGCACCCATCACTGATCTCTAGAACGCAAACATTTCAATTATTTCTTTACTTGTCGATGATAAAGGTAAGAAGCTGAAATATAGCATGTTTGTTAAACACTGATAATGGGTTTGTCACTAGCATGGCATTTAGAGGGAATACGATATTTATATTGTCATTTGAAGTAACAAATACAATAAACAAAGGAGCAATTTTGTTTCAATCACTTTCTAAAAGTAAACATTTAAGTTTCTTTAAAAAGATATTTTACAATCAGATGTTCACTCCCCCTCACTTGCTTGCTTGAACCTTATTATTTACTCGCTTGAATATGAAACTTTTCGTATGGGTGCAAAGAACGTATGTATTTTAGGGAGAAATGTTTGTTAGATATGGAACGTTACGTTTTGACCAATCTGATGTGTCTGTGATTTTTATTTACTAATGTCTACATGACAAATATAATATCATCTTAATTATTATCGTTAAAAATTGAATGATAACTTAAATAAAAAGACCAATTTTAACATATTATAAAAAATTAAGGAATTAAATTATTTAATTTAAAATTAAGGGATCAATATTGACCTATTATAAAAAATTAAGAGATAATACATTATTATAATTATAAAAAAAATTAAAAGTGTAATTAAGTCAAAAATCATTTTACCAACCAAAGTACACCTCACTAATCGACTGCACTCGCTGCTAGATCCAATCTGACGGCCAGGATTTGGTATTTTTGTTTCTCCTTCGAATCCCATGCCCGTATCTTGGTGTGGTTCACGCGGTCGCACCTGGCAAGAAAAGTTAGAAAACCCGTCCCCGTAAAGGCATATATTAACGGAAAGGAGTGTACGTCCGCTCGAAGTAAACGGGGATTTCAAAATATCAATTTCCAGAGAGCAGAGAGAGAGAGAGACCTCGCTTCCTTGCAATTTCTCCAATTTGTCCATCAAATCTCGCAGATAGGTCCTGTCTCTGTCCCTCTACCTCTGTCTTTAAAAAAAAAAAAATCCATGATTTCGGGGCCTCTTTGTTGAGGCGGAGATTCGATTCTTGTTACTACCCTTTCTCGGGAAAATCATTTTCCCGGGAAAGTTTTGTTGACGTCAACGGCTACAGCTGGGAAGCTCCATGTTGTCAAGGTGAGATGATAAAAAAATGCTTCCTAGGGAAATTGGAATTAAAGATTGTTATTGATTTTCTCTGAAGACTGCTTATACGTTTTATGGGTTCATGGGTTTTTCAAATATCTATCTTAATTTCGTTATTGTATAACCTCAATCTCTTTTCGATTCACCCTTATGGTAGTTGTTAATGTAATATACAATTTGGCTATCTAGTTCGGTCATCTGTTCAAATTCAGAAATCGTCTAAGAAACATTACTTTTTTTTACCTCATTTATGGGACTCCGAAGAGAACATTTTCACTGGTATAGATTGGCTTTTGGAATTTCCACCCAATGTAGAACTTGGGGGTGCTTGTTAATTTCTTTCTATTATCGAAATCTCATTGGAGGCAGCAAAGGGAAAAGGTTCTTTCCTGTGGAAAAGAGGAGAAATTATCATGTACTTTGGAGTATACAAGAGTTTCTTGGAAAAGAGTGGTGCTTTAAGTCATAAAAAAGTATAGCTGCCTGGTCTCTTTTATCTTGTCCAGTGAATCTTATGCAACCCTTCCTGGCCCTTGCTTAGTTGCTTAGGAAATAGAGGAAAGAATATGATAAAAGTGAGTATTCTGGTTATGTTTCCCAAAAAACCTGTTTCAATTGAGTCAACTTTTGAAATTGCTTTTCTCTCTTCAATCAAATTGATTGAGTAATCCAATTGCATCTTCTAATTTCTTCATTGTATTTGTAGATCTTTGTAAGGAGTCTAGTGCTTATTTTTCTTTCGTATCGGTCATTTTTTTTACTTTTCATTGTTCTATGATTTTTTTTCTTTTTCAGGGTCATTTGCTAATTGAATCACAAGTTTAATTGTAATGGAAGGTGATTTATTTGGAGACTTAGTTAATACAACCCAAGTAGATAGCAGAGTTTTACAGGAATTTCAAAAGAGTTTATTGCAAGCCCAAGACATTTTGGATCAGAACAGGTTGCTAATCAATGAGATAAACCAAAATCACGAGTCGAAGATGCCTGATAACCTGAGTCGAAATGTGGGTTTGATTAGAGAACTCAATAGCAATATCAGAAGAGTGGTTGATCTCTATGCTGATCTTTCCAGTTCTTTTGTCAAGTCCCGTGAAGCTTCTTCCGAAGGGGACTCCAGTGGCACTCTGAAATCTGATGGAAAACACAGCCAGAAGAGAATTAGGTCCGGTTAAAGGATTGAAACTTTGAATTTGAGCTTTCATATAAATCAATGGAATCAAGAAGTTTGTTTTGATGTCTGATAGAATTTGTTCGATGATATTGATAACTCTCTGTAACTCCTTCATATTGGCCTCTGAAAAGCCTTCTGTATTACCTTTGTCTAGAAGGCACAGAGCTTTAGTTAATCTTCTAATCTACTAAAATAACATAATTTAGGGGACTCTACAATTGTAATTTCGTGTAACTATGCTATCAGCATGATATGAACCTTTTCCATGTATTATTTTCCCAAATTATGAAACTTGAACTTCAAACATCATATTGTTGTGTTATGAAGTCCTGGAAATCCTGGATGGTTTATTCAGTTGTTCTGCCTATGATCATATGGTGGGTTTTTGATAGGTCACTTTCTTTTGGTTTTTAGATTCCAATGATGAAAGACTGAACCTTTATTGCTTAATGAATGTCATTTATTGATGATTGTGATAAAGTTTTTCAACAAATCACATTGTTTATCAGCCATGATCTTCGAAAGACTCTTTCCAAACCGTCTAGATCCATGATGATTAAAGTCCAGGATGGTATATCCGTTCTTGTATCTCTTTAGCATGACTTGCTTATTTGGTTTCGTCAGCAAAGTTGGAAAAAGCAGAATGCTCATTATATATTTATCTGATGATGAGTTCTTTAAGAGTTTAGACTTTATATGCTTTAAGATTTGATTTTTAATTAAAATTTAATTCTTAAATTATGAAAATATAAATAAAATATATTTAATGATAAATATATTTTTTAAAAGATCAAACTCTCAATAACATTATTTTATCGTAGGCCTTTCAGAATTATTGTTCTTTCTTGATGCAGATGCTGAGGGACCAGTGCAAGAGACAGAGAGTGAGCAACGAAGCACTCGATGAGACCAACTATTGCCGATTGTTTGACCACTCGTTCGTCCTAATCGCAGGAAACATAATTACAATTCATTAATAGGAACTTCTTTTTGGGCTGAGTGGGTGATAATTGGTAATATAGTAGTTAATATTTTTTATTTGAACTATTGTAATATTATTGATTATTCTTCTATTTTATTTGTTGCACAAATTTTTATTTAAAATTATATATTTTAACTTAAAAAAATATTTTTGTGTTTTTTTGCTACTTATAATTTTTTTATAAGCCATTTAAATATTTTTTTAAGCACTTTTTGTAGAGTATTTTTTTCTTACAAACGGACTCTACGTCATGTACCTAGATCAGAAATTTCAAGAAGAAAAGGAAGAAGTACTATCTCCATCTCCATTTTCTTAATTTGAGATCCCTTAAAAATCAACAATGAATCAACCGCTGCAAATTATCAATAATGGGAAGAACTGGGTAAAATTGATGGAACATTGAATGCAAGAACTATATGGGCAGGTTTAAAGAGTATGATAGGAAATCTTTTGACCCAAAAAATAAGAGTATGATATCAAACTTTGAGAGAACCAACACCTAAAATGCACATCTATGGCGGTGTGGTTAGCCATCTCTTTTTGGGTGGAGATAAAGCTGAGGGGAGGCTTACCTAGATTAAGGCATGTCTCAAATTTGAGTGAGAGTTTATCATTATACTTACATATCGGCTTATAAAAGAAATTTGTTAACAGCAAAAATTGAATATAAACTTTTAAATTGAAGTGATTCAATTCTTATCAATTGAATCAATCCCATTAACATAGTGTGGCTAATCATTGTAAAAGACTTGTTAATGGTGTTGGTTTTAGTGATTCCTAATTTTTCTTACATTTTTGGCCCAACTCTTATTGAAATTTGAGAATGGAACAAGATAGTGTTATTTTTTTTTTTTGAGAAAAAATATAATGGTATTTCTACAAACATATATGATTGTATGAGACTTTGATTTGATAATCTATTAATTATTATTCATAAAAAATTAAACTAATTTTAAATACATACATACATACATATATATATATATATATATATAACACAAAAAACATATAATAATAAATGATTTGATGATGATGGACCATTAAAACTTTAAAAGATAACTATCTATAAAAAAAACTAAATTAACCTTTTATTATTTTGAGTAAATTATTTTTGAGCGTTCAGGGGCTACCAAATTCTTACCTGGTGTCCGATACTAAATTCTTAATTAGTTCAGTTATGATTTTTTTTACCATTTATAAAAAAAAGTAATTATTTAATTACAAAAATTTTTATTATGGTTTATAATAAAATAATTTTTTATAAAAGATAAAAATGAAAAAAAAATGAATAACGCCTTGAAACTCATTAAAAATTTGGTGTACATGAAATATCATGTAAAAATTTATATTAATATTTTTGAATAATATAAATAAATAAATAAATAATGAATTGAGGCACTAGTTAATTGAAAAAGTATAAGAACAAACAATAGTTTATCCTATTACTTTTAAGGATGATGCTTCGCTACCACCCCTCCCCCTATTATCCCTATCATCTTTATCTCCTTTTTATTATTATTATTATATGTCTGTTTTTAATTTGTATTTTTAAAAAAAAAATTTGCAACTGCTTTGAAATTTTCTTAGAATTTCTTTGAAATTTGTAAATTTCTTTAAAAATTTATATCATGTAAATTTTTTGAATTTTGTTGACTTTGTTTAATTTTTTAAAAACTTAAAATTTATTTATTATTATTAAAAAATTAAAAAATAAATTAAATTTAAAAAAATTGAGACACTAGTTAATTGAAAATGTACTAGAATGTGTAGCACCAGTACAACTATTAATTTTAACCTGTCTTGTCTGTTTAGGGACTGTTTGTTTGGGCTTATCAAATAAGGAGTTTTCTGCTTCTCCTGTAGGAAGAATGATTTTTTTTTAAGGAGAAATTGTTTTATGTTTGGATGCAATAATTTAGAAGGGCTTTTGAAGTAGGATAAATAACTTTAGAAATGAAGGTTTCTCTCTTTTTTTATTTTTCTCTTTATAAGTAAAAGTTAAAAATTTTAACTTCTCCTATAAGGAGGTTTTCTCTATTTTCATTAACTTATTCGTTTTCTATAAGCCTAAACAAACATGTATATTTTTATCCGAATGACTTATTTTTTGAAAATAAGTAACTTATTCTTAAAATAAATCTAAACAAACAGGCTATTAGTCCAGACTAGGACTAAGATAGGTATAAATTTAAGCGGGCTTCGATGAGGAATAGATTAATATTCTTGTCTAAATTTTTATTAATAATTTTTAATTAATCTTTAATTTTAAATAATATATAAATATATTATAATATTAAAAATATTAATTTTTTTAAATAATAAATAAAAATAATAATGATATAAAAAATTAAATAAATATAACATTTAAAAAAATTTAAATATTATTGTTAAAGATAATATTTTATAATAAATATAATTTTATAAGTATTTTAATTTATAATATTAAATTAAAATAATTTTATGATATTATTATTATTTTATTTATATTTATATTTATATTTATTATAAATAATTTATTTTTATGAATATATGTTTATTTTGAATAATTTAAAAAATATATTAATTTTTATAATTAAATTTTATAAATATTTATAATTTTTTTAATTAAATATTTTTTAAATTCTAAAATCATATAAAACTAAGTTGAGGTCTTAAATAAATAAATAAAATAAAAAACTCCACCTAACCCATTTTTCTTACGATCAGAAAAGAACAGTCAGCTCGTTCCACATCGCTCTGGCTGTGCACCTGCCACTGCAGGCACCGGCTTGGCCGCTTCCTCCTCCAACCATCTCTTCTCACTAGAATGGATAAACTCATTGTAATTCCTTTATTGCCCCTAGTAACATGCAATTCTTATTATTTGTGCCATTTAGAAAAATAGAATATTCCCCCAAAAAATATTCCTTTTAATCACAGCCGTTAAAATTCAGATCCATGACATTGACCGTTCGATCATCTTTGCCTACATATCAAAACCCGCAGCCAGCAATTTTCTTTATAGGGTTTCCCAGGCGCAAATAGTAGACAGGAAGCTCAGTTTTCTTCAGAGTTAACACAATCTCCTCAACATGGCGACTCAAATGAGCAAAAAGCGAAAGGTGAGTAATTACTTTCCGTTTTTACCGTTAAACAACGGAAAGTTGGTATTTTTTTTACGGGTTTTTGTGGGGAAGCGGTTAGTGATTCAGATCTTTTTTCTTTCAGTTTGTGGCAGATGGAGTTTTCTATGCGGAGCTCAATGAGGTTTTGACCAGGGAGCTCGCAGAGGATGGGTATTCTGGGGTTGAAGTTAGGGTTACGCCAATGCGGACGGAGATCATCATAAGGGCGACTCGCACTCAGAACGTTCTCGGTATGCACGTATGAGTTTGATTACACACGGTAGGGGAGAGTTAACCCCATTTTTGTTATTGGAAGTATAAGCCGTAGCTTTGTTTAATTATTTGGAGTGTAATTCGTCTAGGTTGATGCTGTCTTATTTTAGTATTTTGGACTAAAATAAATTATACTTAGACTGAAAGAATTTAAACTGTTTGTGAAGCTCAAATCCCTGAGGAAATTAACATTTTGTATTCAATTGAGGATATTTTGTATTTTTTCCCCGACTCCATTTCATCCACTTAACCTCTAGTAGGATCGCGTGATTTTTTTTTGGTGCATGATTGATGCAAGCTAATAAAATTGAGGAAATGATATGGTGCTTGGGTGTAAATCAACATTTGAGTTTTCTGACTGATGCGTTGAAGTTGCAGTATTTAATTGCCCTTCACTTTGATTTGCGTAGGTGAGAAGGGAAGGAGAATAAGGGAGCTGACATCTATTGTTCAGAAGCGTTTTAAGTTTCCTGAGAACAGTGTTGAGCTTTATGCTGAGAAAGTCAACAACAGAGGGCTCTGTGCTATTGCTCAGGCAGAGTCTCTGCGGTACAAGCTTCTGGGAGGGCTTGCTGTTCGGAGGTATGCTTTTGGCTACTACATGGGATAGTGGGAGGGACACCTGTTCTCATTTTTCTGAACTCCTAAACTCCTTGCGTGCCGTGGCTCCAGGAGCCCCTATTGCAATAGTGTGCTGCATGCCATTAACAACTATGATCCTCCCACCCAAAGATTACGTGTTTTGTGCTCATTTGCCTTACCAAAAATATAAGAGAGAAAAGAAAGAGAAATATAAATTGCCGAATGACTTATTAAGTTTGTGAATACAACTCTTTTTTTACAGTAGTTATGGGTTAAGAGGATCCTCTATGATGCTTACATTGAATATCTGGAGCTTGTTTAATCCTTGAACTGTTAGTGGAGGAGTTGAGTGTTCAAATAGTTTCATTGTTACCTGTTTAGTTATTATTTATTAATGCAATTCAGTAGCCACTATCCAGTATATCCTTTATCTCTAGCAGGGAGGGTGGTGGAGTAAAACTTGATTGAGTGGTTGGTTAAATAGCCTCAGACATATGTGGGCTTTAATGTTACTGCTTTTAAATGTTATAACTTGAATTTCTTTATCTTTCCAAAAGCTCATTGTGATTATTAGCTTTCTATGTGGGTTTTTATTGGTGGTAAGTTTTGCTATTTTTCATTAGAAACAATGTAGTTTTAGCATTGCCCTATATCTCTATCTCAAAATTTATGGGTTAAGAGGATCCTCTGTCAATGCTTATATAGATTAAATGGGATTTTGTTAGTCCTCGAGAACTGTTATAGTTCTTGGGGTTCGGGAACTCCTACAATTTACTCTCCCCCTCTTTCTGGATTGGGTGTTTTTATTGATTTGATGATACCCTCAGTTTTTTCATTAGAAACAATGTAGTTTTAGCATTGCCCTATATCCCTTGCTCAAAAGTTATGGGTTAAGAGGATCCCATGTCAATGCTTATATAGATTAAAGGGGATTTTGTTAGTCCTTGAGAACTGTTGTAGTTCTTGGGGTTCGGGAAGTCCTATAATTTAACCTCTCCCCCTCTTTCTGTGTTGGGAGGTATATAACTAGCTTAATTACTTAGCAAGTTGGGATTGTTATTATGAATGATGATGGTTTTTGCATTGACCATTGTATACTTTTTCTCTATTTTCTAATTTTTAATTACTTCTTAACAATGTCAGTTGTCAAACTTTTTTACACATACTTATTATGGAGGTCTATTCCTTTTGGATTTCCTGATTAATTCTTGTTGGATATCGTTGCTGCAATTTTCTTTGTGGAATGAGTCTGCTTCTTGTTATTACATCATTTTTCTTTTTGTTTTTAGGGCTTGCTATGGTGTCTTAAGGTTTGTCATGGAAAGTGGTGCAAAGGGTTGTGAGGTCAGTTAAGCTATAAGGTGCAAGATGGGTTTGTGCAATCTCCCATCAGTTCCTCGTTTCATTTTTATTGCTTTAAAGTATCTTGCCACATGGGTGTGATAAGATGATATTAATTTCTGCAATAACATGACATTTTGTCAATATCTCCAGGTTATTGTTAGCGGCAAGCTCAGGGCTCAGCGCGCCAAATCTATGAAATTCAAGGATGGGTACATGATATCATCTGGTCAGCCAGTCAAAGAATATATTGACTCTGCTGTTAGGCATGTGCTTTTGAGACAGGTTAGTGTATTTGCTTTTGGCACTCCTTCAGAATTCAATAGGAGTATAGGACTGAATGTAGTTCCAGGAACTTGTTCTATTACATCAGATTGTTTTGACTACGAGCTACAATTGTTGCAGGGTGTTCTTGGGATCAAGGTGAAAATTATGCTTGATTGGGATCCTAAGGGTAAGCAGGGGCCAACTAAACCACTGCCTGATCTGGTTACCATCCATCCCCCAAAGGAGGAAGAGGACTACGCTGTCAGGGACCCCCCACAGCCCACCAACATAGAAATTGCAGCGGTTTAGACTACTATTACCGCCATGTCTACCTTTTTGTTGAGTATGCAGTGCCAGGAGTAGAGAGATATGTTAACTCATCTTGAACTTGATCGCAGTGCTAGCTGAATCTATAGTTCTGGTTCATCTTTTTCAAGGTCATATTATCCGTACAACCATGTAGACTAAGTGCTTCCTGTTAAGCCTATTACTGTTCATTGAGCTAATGGATTCCATCCTTGATGGATTGTGTAACGATTAATGTGGAAAGAATAACGTTAATATTTGATACATGTGAAGGTTTTTTAAGTATTTTATATTATTGATAGCTATAGCAGTTTTGAAAATATTTATAGAAAAGATTTACTAAACAAAAATGTATAACTTTTGTTATTAAGTAGTATAACAAATAATCAAGACCTTAATTCAAAAATTATGTGATTTTTTCACTTTAAGTGATAATGGAAAAGGAAAACACTATACAATTAACAAATCCCATCAGAATTTTAAATTATATTTTTTAATCTTAAAAACTGCAAAAAAATTTATTCAATTCAAATATATGCTTAAATTAATAAAAACTATAGAATTATAAAATGAATGGTCAATTAAAATAGATACATTATAATTTCCAAATGTTTACACCTTCAGTTTCTTCACGGTTTTCTTAATTTTTGTCTTTTTTTTCTTAAATCTTAACTGCACGTGTGTGCTAATAGTTGTTTAACGATTAATCGGCTAAAAAAAGAAAGGACCTTGATGGCGTGGTGATGTAGTTTATCGGGACTTCATCATAGCTGTCTATAATAATTTCATTATAATTGAATTCAGGTTTCTTATAAGGAAAATTCTCTCCCATCATCACTGACACTCCTCATGAGTACTTCCTTCTCATAAACTAAGTTAAGAATGAAAATAAGAATATACAAAATAAAAATAGCAAAAATATCTAGATTTATATTTTGTTCAATTATCTTCTTCATTTTCATTTCTTTTATTTTTTTTATTTTTTTCTATTTCTATGAATGCTCAGGAGGGAATGCAATACGGAGAGTACAGAGAGGTACAGACAGAAAGTCGCAAGCAAATCCGGAATCCACGCCCACTATTTAACCAAAGTTGAGGGCATATTTCGAGTCCGGGACTGTTGGGTAGTAAAGCACAGCGTACAGAAAAAGCAAACCTAACCACTACTGAACAGGCTCACAATCACACACACAACCGAGAAAATTACAAAAAAGATAACAAAAAAGAATAATAATTTTTTTCCCCTTTGTTCAAATTCCTTTCCGTCTGTGAGAAGTTTCTCTCCCAAGTCCTCTCCGGAAAAAAGCTTCTTGTACAATCACTCACGGACGCTTCCAACTCGTCCCCAACCCTGAATCCGTCACTTTCAGTGAAGATATTACAGCTGCAGTAACTGAGTGGACTCGCTCATCAGTACCTCTTTCTGCCTCTATGGTGAGCCCCAATTCTAATTATATCCCCTGGGTTGGCCTCAATTTTGTTTGCTATCAAGCGTAGAATGTATTTCTTCTTGGGTAATTTTGCGGCATTTGTAATTTTTGAGTTTTGTTGTATGTATGTGGAGCAAGTTGAGTTTTATATGGTGTTAGTGGTACTTTAGTATTGTGGGGTTTCAAAATTATAATAAAAATTGAACTTTACGAATGTACATACTGCTAGTTACTATTTTTAATCATGCTGCATGTGGTGTAACTGAGTATTTCGTTTATGAAAGGAAAAATATGTTAACTTTATTACTCATTTTTTGTTCTGGGTTCTTCTGGTTTTCCAGTTTGTATATTGGAGGTGCATGTGGTGGATTTTCCATGGAAACATTGATTGGAATTGAGGATAACGATGAGGGGAGGCTTGAAGACTGTGGGGTTGATAGAAGTAGCTCTGCTTTGTCTTCACCAAAGCAGATCACCAACCCAGTTGTGTACAAGCTTGTTCGGGTATATTGAATTTCTTGCGGTTTTAGTTTTGTGAATGTAAATTGGAATTGCAATCTATTTGAGTTTGGTCTGCTTAAGATATTCAAGATCTATGAAATCTTTTCTGCTACTAATTACTATAAGGATTTGCACATTATTATTGATATGTGATAGATACTGAACTGAATGCAACAAGAGGCATTTAATTGTTGCTGCCCGTGTAGTGTGTCACTGTGTCCCAACTATTGCACTTTAAAGATTATTTGATGTTTAACTTTAACATGCTTAAGGAGGAGCACAACATGGGGAAGTGGTTTGTGATAATTATATACTACTGCTTAGATGGTGAAAAACTAATTGAATATACTGTTTTATTCCCAATTGTTTTGCAATCTCTATCTATAAATACAATTTATTAGCCGTGGCCAGCCGACCTTACATTAGACTACAGCATGTATATTGATAAATCTTGGCCATTTTTCTTGTAGTCTGTACTCTGTAGAATCTTTGGTGCACCTTCTGACTAAGTTTTATGGAGCCTGTATTAATTTTTTGGTAGCGTTGTGGCATTTGACTGTGTAAGGCATCTGCAGTAGTTGCTATATTGGTACTTGTGAGTCTTCTGGTTCCTATGTTGTTGAAGCTTGAAGGTTGTAAAAATGTATGTATATGCGCATGATCATGTTTTCATTGTAGGCTGACTGAGCTTAGGCAATCATTTCACTTTTTTATGGTAATTGTCAAAAAGATCTTAGTTTCAGTAGCAGTAAATAGAAATGGCTAAATATAGTATGATTTAGGGCCTGTAACAGTCAGCCTTATAAAACAGCTCGTTATTAGAAAACAGCCCTAAATATTGTCTCTGTTCTCTGGTGTATTCTATGAATTCGTTGTTAATTTTCTTTCTCTGTTTTAATTGAAGACAAAAAGTCTAGAACATTCCTAATCTAAGTATAATAGAAAAAACCAAATAAATACTAATAAAATCATCCACATTTTTAATCAACATGATTGTTTTTCCTTTGCTGCATTATTTTTTTTCCTTGTGTTATTTATCCCTTAATTTCCTTGTTTTGCCAGATGAGGCCTTTAATGTGTAAGTAAAATGCTAAAAATGGTTTGTGACAATGTATTAAAGTTTTCGTAAGTAAATAAGAAGACATAAGGAAGTCTATTAAATTTTGAAAGTTGGTAGTTCATTTTGCATTGGTACATTTTCCTTCTCTCTCTCTTTTTTTTTTTTTTTTCGTTATCTGAGTGAATATTAATCGTAAGGTGCTGTGATGTCTGATATACTCTTTAGGTTGAAGGTGATGGGAGGTTAGTGCCTGCAACAGATGATGAACTAATGGAGGTGGAGGATTTTATTGAGTATGACCAGAGTGAAATGGGTGTTGATGCAGACGCTGGGCATAGTGAAGGATGCATGTCTATTGAAAGATCTTCCTCTGGGAAGCTTCAATTGGAGTGCTCAGAAGGTGTATGCTCTTTCTTTAAGCTCTACAAATTGCTATATCTGAAACATTTTGGACAGCATGTTGAAGCAATTGCAGTATTTATTACATATGAACTACAAATTATATCCTGGGTTTGTAACTTTAATTTTACTTCCTCGTAAACCAGGGATTGGAGTATTGCTTATGTCTTAAGATTAAAAAGTTTGTATTGGTATCTTTAGTTGTATTTGTTTATATTATGAGAAGCCTCGCTTGTTATCCATCATTTTGTTTGGATTTGTTTTCCTTGTGTGTAAAGCTGTAGGAGTTGTGATTTGAAGGCACATTATTTTATGTTTTTTGTCTCAATGATTTTATTTATTTTTTCAAAATTATCAGCACATTTGTGACTTTAAGTGGTAATTATGATACTTTTTATTTAATTGAAAGTGTTGATGGACTCTTGATGTTCTAAATAATATGTGGTATTAACTTTCTAAACTTAGTTTTATTTCTGGCCAAACTTTCTAAACTTAGTTCAGGCAAATAACTTGTTGGCAAACTTATCTATTTCTTTAGAAATATCCTTATATTTTGTTACCATTGTATGAATTTCCATATCTAATTGTTTGTCTGTACTCCAGGTATATCACAGTCAGACACTGTGGAGGCAGACCTGGGGAAATTAAATGGGCGGCTTCAGGTATCGGGCTCTCTTTTATTTTTAATATCTCTCTCTCTCTCTCCCCCCTCACTTGGTTGCACACAAAGTCACACACTTTGTTAGATTTCTTTTTCTGTCAACTGGTTCTTTTTAGTTATTTTTGTTTGTTTATTTATGAATTAAATCTTTTATTAAGGCATCAATTATGTTTAAACCAATGACAATTCCTTTCTAGCACTTGAAAGCTGTTATGACTTGGTGTAGCTACCTTAATGCTTCCTTCCATTTAATGTGATACTATTTGTGTATATTTAATGAGGTAGTGATCCACATAAATTTTTTTTTTTGTCAATTTTTGAAATGTAGAACAACTTATGGCCGTATTTTGTAACATTTTATTATCAAACAAGTTGTTCAGTAATCATTGCATGCTTTTGGCCTGCAAAAGTTGCATTTTTTTAGGGTGGTTTTAGGTCTGATCTGTATTGATGGGATATTTATGTATACTTTTAAAAAATTTGATCATATTTTTGAAATTGAGAAGCTTGTATTCTGATTTGTGAAAGATGAGTACCTAGATTGACCTTACCATTTGTCGATCATGCAACAATCTGTACTTGTGGAAGGACATGCAACATTAATGCTATTAGGAATGATCCATCAGACTATGTTTATACTTGCTATAAAAGGAATTATTTTGGTTGACACAGGAGAGAGAGATTGGGGGCGTGAAATTTAGTTTATGTCAGGATATCCTTCTTAGTATATTGATTAATTACATTTATTTTGGATCATCTTTATTATACTCTGGTCATATTTCATATTCTATATATACCTTCCTGAATATTACCAAATGAACAGAGAATCTATAGGGGAACTGATATAAGGTTGCACTGAGGATTAGATTAACTTAAACTGTGAACTTCCTCTGTAATTATATTCAATCACATAGTAGTGGAGCTGTTCACCTGGACAAATAGACAATAAATGGTGACAAGTTTACATTGTATTAGTGTGTTAAATAAAATTTTTATACAGATGCTAATCAATAAGGTTTTTTAATTGAAAACTCTAGCATTAAATAATTGGAGACACTTTAACTTGGCAAGAAGTATAGTAAATAGGCGTGCTTGGGTTTACATAGGTATATTGCAATTTTTGGATGTTTTGACACTCAGAGAAGAAAATAAAAATAATATCTGGGGCATGGTTTCTTGCCTGTTCAAGAGTATGTATTTCTGTACTTCCTTGGACTTAATTTTTTGTATCAATGAGATTTTCTCCTCGGAATTGTTTACTTTTTACCAAACTGTATGTAAATATGTTTCGGGAGTGATTGATGATCTCATCTGTTCTTAGTAGCATATTGTGGATTTCTCCTTGTTATATAGTTAGGATGCTTGGTCAGTGGCTTTTTGCTTGTCTGTCCGCATATCCTAGTATTTGTAGTATGTTTAATGCTAGGAGCCTTCTTGACTTCTAAAATCTATTTTAGTACATTGAGCAGATGTTGCTAAAGGTCAACCAGGAAGAGAAGCTTCGTTTGGCTTGTGGATCACATGGTCATTCTTATGTAAATATAGATAGGCAGTGTTCTGCTACTGAATTGCCTGTCATGGATGGGACAACTCAATCTGATACTCCCTTACAGGAAATTGTTCCTTCTTTGGCACCAACTTTAAATAATAGTCTTAGTAATCAATCTCAAAGTATCGACGAGTGTTCCAGACCTTCAGAAGGACAGATAGAAAGTGGATCATCTACTTCTGCTGTCTATTCTACTTTGAAGCCGGATTTTTCTATGTTAAAAGGAGAAATATGCTTGGACAAGTTATCAATCAGAGAACTTCATGAACTGTTCAAAGTGACTTTTGGTCGGGAAACTACTGTGAAAGACAAGCAGTGGCTGAAGAGGAGGATTGCCATGAGTCTAACTAACTCATGTGATGTTTCAGCAACAACTTTCATAGTCAAAGATAACAAATTAGTTAAAAAATATGAGGAAGAAAGTCATGGAAATGTGAATGTTGTACTCTCTAAGGATACTACAGCAGGAGAAGAGGATATCAACTGTAAGGATTCATCAACTGCTGAGGGTACTGGAATTGAAGTTGTTTCTGGAAAGAGTCTGAGAAATCATAATGTGGAACTTGATTTGGGAAGTGAGAATCTTCAGACAGAACAAAGAGCTGCCAAAAGAATCCGGAAGCCCACCAAGAGATATATTGAAGAGCTCTCTGAAAATGAATCCAGAGACCACAACCCAAGGTTGTCAAGTTCAAGTAAAGATATGGGTCTTGGACATGTCTCTCCAAACTCATACATCAGGCCAGCTAGGAATGATTTTTCAGAAGGGAGGACAGTTATCACTAGGTTGGACTCTCTTGGAGGTTCTGGGGTTTACATACCTTGTGTTTCTCGGGTTCGAAGAAGTCGTCCAAGGAAAGACATCATGCCTCTTATGGTGAGTAATGATGATGTTTCATCTCAAATGGTATGAAAGCAGAACTTGGGATTATCCCCTCTTTAATTTTGGATAGTTGCCTCTCAAGCATGATTTTTCTAGTTCCTATAAAACTGCGTCTCATTATCCTTAACCATTGCTACTTGATGCCAGACAATTTTGTTCTTTTAAAAATGCACCTCATAACTCAAATAGCAATTTAGCACATTTTTTATATATATTTTGTGTGAATAAATTTTTAACACTTTTCTTGTGTGTGTGTTTGTGTTTTAGCATATTTTTGCTGTGTTCTCTCTGTAACTCTGTGCTGTGGCAGCATTTTTTTTGTAATTTATTGTTTTTATCTGTACCTTTTATTGGTAGGCTGTGGAAGTTTATTGCTTTTCGCCAGTGCTTAGTTTGAAAGAATTGGCCCATCATCAACAATTCAGTATTATAGAGTGAAATCTTGTCTGCCTCCTTAATAGTTTTGTGCTGGAAATTATTTTTTTTCTTACAAACAGAGAAATAGTGATATGATTTCATTCTCAGAAATTCCATCCAAGTGGCACGGTGGAGGCTGCAAAGTTAAGTAATAAGGCCCTTGGAGAGCATGTTTCTCAGGCTGGTATGGACAGTCAAGACGAAGTCTTGAAACCAAGATCCATGCCTGGAAAGTTTCAGCAGCCAGTAAGACTGACTCTTCCTCTGCTCATGGCAAAGGATATTGCTTTTTTATTTCAGGAGAGAATGAGAATAAAATTAATACAAATGGCTTAATATCAATTTCTTGTAATCTTTTCATAAATTTGTTTCAGATACCATTACCATGTTACTGTTAAAGGCCATGATTCCTTGAGTATTGTGTTCTGGTTGCTTACCTGAGTTTTGTCTCAATCTCATGACACAAAGGTGTCTACAGTTTTCATCTTCCAATACTATTATTGGAATAATTTATATTTTAGACAACTAGTTCACCCTCAGAACAAGAGACCTGTTCTTCCCTTTCTTCCCTCCTTTTGTTTAGTGTTTCGTTTTTTTTTTTATGCTTTATTTTCTGATTTTTTGAACAATTTAGGTATGATGGGAATATCCAACACAAAATTTAATTCAGGACT
>JASKGM010032422.1:0-15790 GCA_034509205.1 Ceratonia siliqua
GCATTTATGGGATGAACTTGGCTTCATTAACCCAGCCACCATAAGCCACCAAGGATCCCCGAATTCTCAAAAATGCATGACAAGGTGACAGCCCTCAAACAGTAGTTAAAGTAGCATAAGCAATTGTTGAAGCATCTGTCTGAGTTTGTTGCCACTAATGCTACCGTCGATGCTGCCCCTCCCCTCCCCTCCCCCGACCCTTATCGTTGATGCCAATGACCACAATGATGCTTCAAGTAATGACATTTGATGTATTTTTTAACATAATAACATTATATTTTATGTAATATATATACACTTTCTTAATATACTTAATAATATATTCAATTTGATCCACTTCGTTATGTTTTTGCTATTTTTTCTATTTTTGAGGTTGTTTTTGAAAGTTTACAGGTTAATGGATAAGCCTAAAAATAATTCTACATTGGCAGTCAATGGTCAGTGTTCGTGGAATTTGTCATTGCCAATGTTCGTGAGAAATTATTTTAAAATTTTTTTATGGTGATTTTCTCCATGAAATTCGTACTGCTGTAGTCCATGAGAAATTAGTTAAAAAAGTTTTTGGCAATTTTCTTATGGATTTTCTCACGGCCATAATCCACGAGAAAGTAAAATTTCTCATGATCGTAGTCTGTGAGAAAACTGGCATTTCTCACGATCATAAATTAGTGAGAACTTTCATAGGAGAGTCTGAGAATGGTCGCGAATTCACCATTTTTCTCTTGAAGTCCATTGTCATTTCTCATGGAATACGTTCATGAGGAATCTTAATGTTTGACAAAGAATTATTTTAGGACAAATTTTATCCTAAACATGCTTGAAAATGTGAGAAACATTTTTATCACTAATAAAATAGAAATAATTCTTACATTAGATGTCTAAATTAAATAAGTGTTGTTTTAATTAGATAATGAAACTTTAAGACAAAGGTTTATCTTAATTAAGACAAGTGTTGTCTCAATATAAACAACATTTATCTTAAGTAATTATTTTATTAGACTAATTTAAATTAATATTTAAAATATTCAAATTAATTAATTAAAAAAATTGATTAAAATAAAATTAAATCCATATTTAATTAAGAATTTCAGCTATAGCATTTTATTAGGATAAAATTAATTTAATTAATTATTTATTTTAATATTGTTTCAAAGTTTGAATTATTCAAACTTATAAAATAACCTAGTGCACGACTAGAGGGTAGAGAGAGGCTTGAAAAGTTCAAACATATATCTTCCTAGTTATCCTAGTGAATAAAGGATTAGAAATTAAAAAAGTTTTTTTTTAAGTAACCTACATTCACTAGGAAATTAAGTAAAAGGGATTTAGTTATGTAAAATTCATTTATTTGAATTTTTAATTCAAGCATGATCAATTAGAAAGCCACACATATATTTTTTTTAAAATTTAAATAAAATATGTTATTATCAAAATTAATAATATGATTCTTAATTAATAAATTATTAGATAATTTGATTATATAATATTCTCCCTTAGTAGGCGTGTGAATCCCTAATGGTTAAGGATTGATTTTTGAATTACACTCAAATGCTCTCACATGACCTACGGTTAGCATACTATATATATATGCAACATCTCCCTTTTGTGGCCGTACAAGTGAATATTTGAGAGAAGAAGAGTGAATTAGCTGCCCACTTGAGTAAGAGAGAAGAAAACTTTGAGAGAAAATTTCTCTTAAGGCCAAGATTGTTGCGAGTTTGAAAAAAAAATTGAGTTATTTCAAAGTACAATTCCACAAGCCACACTAACAGGAAAGGGGAAGGCTTTGGAATTTAATTTTGAAAGCTATCAATTATTGTTCTTTCATATTTTGTTTTATACCAATCACTAAACCTATTCACCATAGGTTCTGTGGATTGGTGCTTTCCAAAGAATAGGCCGTCAGTGCGCATGGTTGGGAAGTGAATTACAAGATTGAAGTTACTTATAGAGGTATGTAAAATTCATATCTTTTTACTTCTCTTTCTAGCTATGATTTATTTACCTATGTGTTTTGTTTTCACCTATTTGCAAGCTTTTATGTTTTTTAAAATTTTAAAAAATCCATGCTTGAACATTAAACACTTAGGATAAATAACTACATCCAACAACTCATGAATCTAAATCTGAGAGAAAGTCCGTGATATTGTTGTTTTCTCATAGATTTTTAGGAGTTTATCATGAATTTTGTCTGTGAGAAATTCGTTGTTTTCTTGTAATGTTCACTAGAGTCCCCTCTTTCCACTCGTTTTGCATTCCAATTCAAAACAGGCCATGGAACTGTGGAGGCTGGGTTGGTTGCCTTCTAACCAACTTGACGTGAACATTTTGCTTATTTGTGCCATGCTTAAGCTATCTTTCCACCTCAAAAACAAGTTTGATCACATCTTCATAGAACACAAAAGGTTGTAACTCCATTGTATTGGCAATCTCTCAATTTAACCCCCTAAGAATCTTGCAATGGTTTGCTCTTGAGGTTCTTGTAGTTCACATCTCATCATCAACATTTCAAATTCTTTTACATAATCTTTAATGCACATACCACCTTGCCTAAGACCTTGCAATTTGATAAATAATTCTCATAATTTCCTCTTCTCTATCTCTCATACGCTGTGCTTTCAAGTTTTCCCACCATAAATTAGCATAGTTAGTGAATTCAAGAGTAGCTAGTTGGCACTTTCTTACCTCCAATATACTCTTGGCACTCAAACATCTTTTCCACTTGTTACACCCATTCCAAGTACTCTTCGGGTGAACTTGTTCATTTAAATTGTGGAATCTTCATTTTTATGTTGTTTCCTAGATCCCTTTGCTGCCTCTTTTACTATAGTTATTTTATCACATCATCATCCTCTCTAAGTTCATCTTCTTCTCGTACACCATTACAAAAACTGCCTCTTGGTGCTTGAAGATCACATTACCTTGGTTGATGTCACACAGCTAGTCATTCAAATGCTTAAGTCAAATAAGTAAGTTGCTCCATCATCTTGTCTTACCTTCATAGGAGTCCTACAATTTGAGCTTGTTTGAGCGAAAATCCTAATGGTACGTCTTCTCTAGCCATATTTCATAACCTTTACTCTAATACCAATATGATGTGCCCAAGAATCAGAAACTTGAATGGATTGTGCTTAAGATTCAAAATTTTGAATTAAATCTTGAATCGAAAACCAGTTGATATATGATTAAATCTTACGATCAAAACAAAAGAAATGTCAATAACCTTTGTTTGATTAGGATTTACGATAAGAGTAAAAGAGATTCCAGCCACCCTTGTTTGATAAGAAAACGCACCATAAACAAGAAAATAACCAATTTGATTTGCCACACCCTAAGATAGAAGAAGGAAAAGTGATAAGATTTTGTTGCAATTTGCCACTAAACAAGATAAATTGTAAGAATTAAGGTAAAAGATACAATCTGCACTTTCTGAAATATTACTCAAAACTAGTGATAAAACATTTAACAAAGTCCTAAATAGGTAAAAAGAAACTAAACCCTTTAGCACATGCATGGGCTAAGCTAAAAACCCCTAAAAATAAAATAAAAGTCCAAACTAAAACAAGTTAAATAAGAGTAAGAGACCTAACCCAATAAGTTGATTAAAACAAAATAAAAGAAATAAGCTACTGCAAAAAAACCCAATTCCATGCAAGCAAGCCTATTCACTCATTCTTTTCTATGAAAGTGAGCAATGTAATCAATGTGGGCTCTAACTCCTTTACTTTGGGTTCTAAACTCCCTAAATTAGCTGGATGCTCTTTTAGAAGCAATTCAAGCTTTGTTTGTAGTTTCTTGGCCCTTGAAAGAGTGATTGGACCACTGCTAGAAACCACACGATCATCTTGGTCAGCCATAGCATCACAACGGATCACATAACTAAGCTTCCTCTACTTGCATTAGTGAGTCATTTGATAGCTGAGGGAGCTACATGCATGATAGATCTTCTAAACCTGCTATTTTCTAGATTTTTCCAATTTCGAGCAAGAAGATACTAGTTGAAAAGTTTTTAATCTTAAACATGTCTTTAGGAACAATTTTATGGTGCTACTATAAGCAGTTAGAAAACATGAAAATGACTCGTAGTAGCATGAGATAAGTTAGTGATGTCTAGAGGAAAGATCGGGAATTATGGGACGTCCTAAGGTGAGTAAATGTCATTGTAAATTTGTTATAACTCAAAGTATAGGATTTGATTTATGGTAAATTAACTGCATTAACTAAAAAGTAAGGAAAGGATTAGTTAAGGATTAGTTAAGTGGAGTGTACTATTGAGGGAAGGTGTAAGACTTAATGTATAGTGATATATAGAGCATTTATAAGGGTATTATGAAACAGGGTTTAAGCGGCTAGAGTAAATATATGAATAT
The DNA here is from genome assembly GCA_034509205.1 of Ceratonia siliqua. Lineage (NCBI taxonomy): Eukaryota > Viridiplantae > Streptophyta > Magnoliopsida > Fabales > Fabaceae > Ceratonia > Ceratonia siliqua. The sequence goes on from JASKGM010032422.1 coordinate 4,371, forward strand.
GAACAGGGAGATGAGAATAAAAGAGTAAGCGATGTAACTAGAAATGAAAATTTTGAGTATAATAGTAAATAGATGGCCTTTATGGAATCATTATGCATCAAGTGAACCCAGGTAACATAACGGGAGGAGCTACTGTACTTCTAATGATTCAATGACGTGAACCTAAAAGGGTGTCAAATTAATCCTTGGAGGTATAATGGTGAGTATGTTTAGAGCAAGAGTCATATTCCCCCAGATGGATTGAGTCTAACTAATAAGCTACACATTTTAATTGCAGCAAATTAAACATGGAATATAAAAGGGGGTTTGTGAACAATGGAACTAAGTAAACAAAAATATAAAGAAAACCAAGAATTGTAAAGAACAAACAAGAATTGAAGACAATAATGATAAAACTAGCTAAAGGTTCACTCTTTACCACTAGACATTAACAGTGATCTTTATACTAACAATATTCTCAACTCCCTATTCAAACTACAAACCATAGATAGCAACAAGCTCTGTTACCCCAATCTTTTCTTAGATTGCCATTAAATAGAAATGATGCTCTTTACTCACTCTTTAACCATTAAACAACCTAGAAATTGTGTTCTCTAGATTTAATTTAATAGAAGCATTAAGATGAGAAAGATAGGTTGTTTTAAGCAATAATCTCACACACACATATTATTTAACTTATGCTATGTTCCACTTTCTAATTAATGAAAACTTGACCATCATCATTAACCACAAATTGCTACTCATGAATAGGAAAATATAATGATTACAAATTCAAATCCCTATTCTAGCATTAGATAATTACCAAGATTTATTTAGTTGGCCACCCAAACAAATCAAAGCAACACTTATGAACAAATATCATAGAAGAACATAGACAATCTTGCAAGGAAAGTTAGAGAATATTATTAAGAAATCAATCACATAATCATGTCGAGGGCTTTGAATTCACCTTTAACCAAAGGGGATTTAGTCAAGCATATTCAGAAAATCCATCAAAATAAAATCCAACAACATCATGAACTAAAGAAGATAAAAAAGTAGAGAAAGAAGAATGGTGAAACTTTTTGATGATCTGCAAGCAGATAATCATCTCTAGATCCAGCCTTTAAAGCTCATTTTCTCATTTTCTCTTCTTCTTTCTTGTTTTCTGGTGTGCAAGACTGCAAAACTAATGTAGGAATTATGATTTTAAAGAGAAAATGCAAGCAGGTGCTATGGCCTTGGTCCTTAGGCCTTACAAGGCCTAGCCCTAACATACAAATATAGGGAAAAATTGGGTGGGTGCTGCGGTGCCCTTGTAACTTAGCAAACAAATATTTCTGGGGTGCTGCAGTGCCCTACTCTTAAGTTTGGGGTGTATTTTTCCTTATTTTGTGTGCCGCAACCCCTAAGCTCTGACTGGGTCTAAAATTCATGTTCGGGCACTCTTGAGAATTTGGCCATTTTAAGCACTTTTGCACTTAAACTTTGCTGGTACATTCCCAAAACTTATCCAAGTTTATGTACTTCGTCACCAATTGATTTCTCACTTCCAAAACACCTGTAAAATATAAAGCACAAGTGAAAACCAAAGAAATTCAAGGAACTAAGCAATTAAATATACAAGAATTCAACATAAAAGAATACCAAATTATGCACTTATCAAATTCTCCCACACTTAACCTTTGCTCGTCCTCGAGCAAAATGAAAACAAAAACAAAAAACATGAACTAAGGAGGAATGAATACACTTTTGCTAAATTCCATATACTTGCATTCACAAACTTCCATGAAAGCTGTTTATCAAAGAGTGAAGAAAATATCTCAAATTTTTTTAGAGAGTTAAAGGGGTAAAACACCATTCACAATTCATATAATCAAGTGCGTATACCTTACACTTTGCAGCCCAAATTGGTATATGCAAACAAACAACAATCACATTCTTGCCTCTTATTCTATTTTTGCTTTCTTTTTCTAGTTTTGTTCATTTTTCTTTTTCTTTTTTTTTTCATTGGTAGCTGGTCCTAGGATGCCGGTTACCTTTTGACGTGAAGACTCCATGATTTTGGTATAGATCCCCAGTTACTCAGTAAATTACTTTTTACTAGTAAGCTTCGCATGCTCATAATCCAAGTACCATTTGATAGGGAATGCTCTCAATTTTTGGTTTAAGTACCTAATTACTAAGCACACTAGAACATCCAAGCATTGCCTTACCTTTATTTTCTTTTGTTCCAATCATCATTGTGACTGGATTTTCTTTTCATTGTGCAGCAACTTATATAAACTTGAGGCACAAGCAAAAATTTTCCACTTTATTCAAACATAACTTTCTATACTAACAAAGTATAAGGTTAAGTGCACTAGAAATTTTGAAACAAGAGTCATGAAGCAATGATTTAATCAAAGAACTAACAAAATGCTGCCCAATTCTCAAAAAACATAACTCCATGAAAGCAATTACTAGAAAGTGCACATGTCCATTTTATTGAAAGCAAGAAATCCTAAATCCTTTCCCCCACACTTAATCCTTACATTGTCCTTAATGTAAGACAATCAATCCAAATGAAAGTAAATAGGTGCAGGAGACAAGAATGAAAACTTAACTAAAGAAAAATAAAAGAAAGCAAGAAAACAGAAATGAGGGAGAATAGCAAAGATCTCATCTTTTTGGTTAGTGGTCTCTCTCCTTTGGGTTACCTCTCATAAGTGCTTGGTTTACTATCCTCATCCTGACATCCACATTGTCACTCATTAAGGGATGTGGAGATTGCTTGAATGTTCCACTACTTTATAGATGTGGAAGCGTCACACCTTATAATCAAACTCTATCGTGAGGCTACCAACAACCACATCAAGCTTCGTCTTAACAGTCTTCAAGAATGGTTTGCTTAACAAGATTGATGTTGGGCTGGTAATCATCTCATGCCTCATCTCTAGCACATAAAAGTCCGCTGGAAAGATTAAATCCTCAACCTACACATGCACATTTTCCATAACTATTTTTAGATAAATGTTAAATCAGTTAGCGAGTTGTATGATAACATCAATATCTTTTAAAGGACCAAGATTTAAATATGTATAAATGGAAGACGGTGTGACATTTATAGATGAACCTAAATCTAACATGGCTTTATAAAGCTTGGTATTACTAATGGTGTGGGTATAGCGAATGTGCTTGGGTCTTGGCACTTATGGGGATGCTTCTTTTGCAAAATGACCCCTACACTTACTCTTTCATCCCCATTCAATTTACGTTTGGAGGTGCATAATTCCTTCAAAACTTGGTGTAGTGGGGCACTTACTTAATAGCATCGAGGAGAGGTATGTTTACCTCTACCTTGTGGAATATCTCCTAAAGTTCCTTGTTTGACTCCTCTTTCTTGGGCTTTGCCAGTCGGCTTAGGAATAGAGGAGGAGTGATATAAGAAGGATAGAAGGTTTAAGGTTAGTCTAAGTAAGTGGCATGGGTTGCTCCTTTTTGGGTGGGTTACCTTAGTTTGGACCTAAGGGTTTTGTAGTGGATGGTATGTTAAGCTACTTTCTAATTCTCAAGGTCATCGCACTCACATTCACTCTTAGGTTTATTTCAAGTTAAGAGGACAGTTTATTGGACCTTTATGCCTCTAATCATCACACAATAGTAGCCAATTACCCTAATTAGCTTTCTAAACTCTAAATGCTTGCCCTAGTTCCATGTTGAAACTATAGTATGTTAATGGCTAGGGATTTAACGACATCTTCAAAAGGTGTTCCTGAGCTTGGGGGAGTATGGTATGGCTGTTGTTATCTTGGTTGGAATCTAGGTAGCGGTTAGGGATATAGTTAGTGGCTACTTGTTGGTACCCCCCATAACTGAAGTTAGGGTGATCCTTCCACCTTGGGTTACATGTGTTAGAGTGAGGGCCATATCTCTTTTGCAAACCTTGGAAGCCACCTATGCCATTTACCTACTCTTTGTTGCCATCTTGAAAGGTTGAGCACATATCAGTAGGGAGCCTATATGTGGAGTAGATTCCATATACCTTTGCTTACTGCACATTCCCCATAGTCATTTTACTCACCAAGTAAGCAAAATAAGCTAGTTAATGTTCAATGGAAGATGTGTTGGCCTTATTCATTTTGCTTGGAAGGTATATCACTGCGGGTGTTAAACTGTTAAAAGTTGGTTGCCACGTTGGAAATAAGAAATCTAGCAGCCTGAAAGGTCTTATCAAACAAAGCCCCTCTACTTGCAGCATCAATCATATGCTGGTCTATAAGTAAGAGGCCTTCATAGAAATAATGGATGAAGAGCTTCTCACTGATTTGATGATATAGGTAACTTGCACATAGCTTCTTGAATCCCTCCTAGTATTCATATAAAGACTCCCCATTGTACTGCCTAATCCTATATATTTCTTTCCTAATATTGGTATATTAGATGCTGGGAAGTACATTTCCAAAAGCACATGCTTTATCTTATTCCATGTGTATAATATCCCAAAGGGTAGGTAGTAGAGCCATCCCTTTGCAGAGTCCACCAAAAAGAAAGGAAAGACCTTTACCATGATTTGTTCCACTGAAATGTCCATGGGTTTCATTGTAAAGCAGACTACATGGAACTCCTTGAGGTGCTTATTACGGCCGTATCCTCCAAAACCAAGAAACTTTGGCAAGAGATGGATCAGTCCAGACTTTAGCTCAAATGCTACATTAAAGTGTGGGTACTTAATACATAATGGTTGCTGATCCAAGTATGGAGCTACTAGCTCCTTAAGTGTTCTATTGTTAGCAGCCATTACATCTTATTCAGAAGGCTCACTTGATGATGAAGCAGTATTGAGTGCAAGGTTAAATTCAGGAGATGGATTGTGTACTACCTAGGAAGAAGGATATGCTATGAACTACTGACTTTGATTATGGTAGAAGTTTTGCACGTATTCTCTAATTCTTTGAAGTTACAACTCTGCATCCTCTTTAGACATAAACACCTGAAAATTAAAAATAAAAGAAATAAAAACAAAAACAAAGTAACTAATCAATTCCTAAAGACACAATGCCAAAATTTGATGTGAACCTAAAGGGGTGTCAAATTAATCCTTGTAGGTATAGTGGTGAGTATTGTTTAGAGTAAGGGCCATTCCCATAGAGGATTGAGTCTAACTAACAAGCACTTTAATTGCGGTAAATTAAACACAAAATATAAAAGGGGTTTGTGAACAATAGAACTAAGTAAATAAAAATCTAAAGAAAACCAAGAATTGTAAAGAACAAAGGAAAATAGCACTGAAGATAATAATGAGAAAACTGGCTAAAGGTTCACTCTCTACCACTAGACATTAACAATGATCTTAATATTAATAATATTCTCAACTCCATATTCAAACTATCAATCATAAATAGCAACAAGATCTACTATCATAATCTTAACTTAGATTGCTATTAAATAGAGATAGTGCTCTCTATTTACTCTCTAACCATTAAACAACCTAGAAACGGTGCTCTCTAGATTTAATTTAATAGAAGCATTGAGATGAGAAAGATTGTTGGTCTAAGCAATAATCTCACATGCGCAGATTATTTAACTTATGCTATGTTCCACTTCCCACTTAACAAAAACTTGATCATCATCATTAATCACAAATTGCTACTCATGAATAGGAAAATAGAACGATTATGAATTCAAATCCCTATTCTAGCATTAGATAATTACTAAGACTCATTCAATTGGCCACCTAAACAAATCAAAGCAAAATTATGAACAAATCTCATAGAAGAACAAAGACAATCTTGCAAGGAAAGTTGGAGAATATTATTAAGAAAGTAATCACATAATCATGTCTAGGGCTTTGAATTCACCCTCAACCAAAGGGGATTTAGCCAAGCATTTTCAGAAAATCCATCAAAATACAATCCAATAACATCATGAACTAAAGAAGATAAAAGAAGTAGAGAAGAAGAATGGTGAAACTCTTTAACGATCACCACTTGGATATTCTTCTCTAAATCCAGCCTTTGAAGCTCTTCTTCTATTCTTCTATTCTCCTCATTTGATTCTCTTTTGTTTTCTTGTATACAAGACTCCAAAACTGATGTAGAGGTTATAATTTTAAAGAGAAAATACGAGTAGGCATTGCGACCATGGTTCTTGGACGCTGCAGCACCCAATCTTAACATACGAATTTGGGGGCAAAATTAAGTGGACGTTACGACCTCTACCAATGGGCATCGCGATGCCGCTATAGTTTGGTGAACAAATATTTCCCAGATGCCACAGGGTCCCTATTGGGCGCCATAATGCTCCACTCTTGGGGTACCTAAGGTATTGCACCGTAGCACCCAAGCCTTTGACTTGATGCCTAGAATTCATGTTCTGGGCGTTGAAGCCTTCAATATTGAGCATTGGGGAATCCAAGCCTCCAGAATTTGGCCATTTCAAGCTTTTTTCCACTTAGACTTTGCTACTACATTGCCCAAAACATATATAAGCTCATGCACTTCATCACCAATTGATTTCTCACTTCCAAAAGCTTGTAAAATATAAAGCACAAGTGAAAACCAAAGAAATTCAAGGAACTAAGCTTTAAATATAAGAGAATTCAACATAAAAGATTACCAAATTATGTACTTAACATTTAGTCAGAGAAAAGGATAAAGCTTAAATATATACCCATGGTTTCCATGCCAAAGGTTAGCTAGTGGTGTGATAGTATCGAATACTTGAATAGTCGATGTGGGGGATATTTTTATGCATGTGATAGTTGAGAGAGAGGTAAATTCTAAACTATAGCATAAATGTATGGATATTAAAGATGTGGGATAAATTGAGAGTTGAGGAACCTTAATCCTCTATACCTGAGTTAGGTTTTAGAGGTGGACAGTTTGGGTTTACCCATAGGCGATCTAGTGGATCCCTATGATGTTTTTATATATTCTTACATGATATTTTCCTCAAATTATGATTTTAGAGGAACTATATCATTGAAATTGATTCAAATACCTGGCATTGTAGACTTAGGCATATGAGTGAGAAAATGATGAAGATAATGGCATCAAAGGGAAAATTGTATGGTTTAAAGTTTGTAGACGTTAAAATTTGTGAAGATTATATCTTTGGCAAATAGAGAAAGGTCAGTTTCTCCAAGACAGAAAGGGCACCTAAGATAGAAAAGCTAGAGCTTGTTCATATAGATGTATGAAGCTCCTCGCCTGTATCATCTTTTGATGGCACACATTATTATGTTACTTTCATTGATGATTTCACTTGTAAAGTGTAGATTTATTTTTTCAAATTTAAATATGATGTTTTTAATACTTTTAAAAGGAGAAAATTTCAGGTGGATAATGAATTTGGTAAAAAGATAAATTGTCTGAGGTCTCACAATGGTGGTGAGTGTAATAGCAAAGAGTTCAAAAAATTTTGTGCTATGAATTGAATTGGATTGGAATGGAGAAAACTATTACTGAAACATAACAGCAAAATGGTGTTGCTGAATGTATGAGTAGAACTTTGAATGAGCGTGCTAGGAGCATGAGGATACATGCTGGCTTAGCAAAAATATTTTGGGCAGACACTATTAATACAACAGCCTACTTGATAAATAGAGGACCTTCGGTTCCTCTAGATATGAAACTGCTTGAAGAAGTTTGGAGTGTTAAAGAGGTAACTATCTCACATTTAAAAGTTTTGGTTGTGTTTCATATGTGCATGTTGATTATGGTGATAGAGATAAACTTGATGCAAAATCAAGAAAATGATTTTTTTTTTTTTATGGTTTAGATGGTTTTTGCTATCATTTTTGGGATGATGAAAATAGCAAAATAATTAAAAGTAGGAATGTTATATTCAATGAAAATGTTATGTATAAAAATAGGCATATTGTAGAATCTAACATTGTAGGAGAATTTGTTGGAAAGCAAGAACAAGTTGAATTGGGGGAGATATATGAAAGTAATGTCACTAAAATAGTGTAGGAAAATCCTAAAAATATTCCAGCATAACCAGAGCCCTCTACACATGTGTCTCAATTGAAAAGGTCAAGTAGAGTGTCTAAGCCTGCTTAATAATACCTTCCTGCTCTACATTATTTGTTGTTGACTAATAGAGGTGAACCTAAATGCTATAATGAGGCAATTCAAGTTTAAGATTTTGGGAAGTAGGAGTTGGCCATGAAGGTGAGATGAAATTTTTATAGGAAAATCACACTTTGGGGTTGACTTAGTTACCAGAAGGTAAGAAGGCATTGAGAAATAAATGAGTTTATTGAGTCAAGGAAGAACATGATGGCAGTAAGAGATACAAGGCTAGATTGGTTGTGAAGGGTTTCTAGCAAAAGGAAGGTATCGACTATTTTGAGACTTTCTCTCCAGTTGTCAAGTTAACTACAATCAGGTTAGTGCTAAGCATTGTAGCTTCTGAGAATTTACATACTGAACAATTAAATGTAAAAATGACTTTTCCTCATGGTGATCTTGAAGAAGATATTTATATGGTTCAACCTGAAGGTTTTTTGATGATTGGTAAGGAAAACCTTGTGTGTAAACTTAATAAAAGTTTGTATGGTTTAAGGCAAGCCCCTAGACAGTGGTATAAGAAATTTGATTCATTCATATCTAGAAATGGCTTTAGGAGATGTGATATGGATTATTGTTGCTACTTTAAGAAATATGATGATTGTTATATTATTCTACTGCTGTATATGAATGACATGCTTATTGTACGATCTAGCATTCAGGAGATTAATAAGCTGAAACAACAATTATAAAATGAATTTGTAATGAAGGATTTAGGAGTTACAAATCAAATTCTTAGGATGAGAATTGTTCGGGATAAAGTGGCTAGTACTTTGAAGCTCTCACAAGATGATTATATAGAAAATGTGATAAATAAGTTTAGAATGCAAGAAGTTAAACCTGTTAGTACTCCTTTGGCAAATCATTTCAAGCTCTCTAAGTATTAATAACATAAGACAGAAGAAGAGTGTGAATATATAGCTCAAGTTCCTTATGCTTCATTAGTTGGCAGTTTAATGTGTGCGATGGTTTTTACCAGACCTGACATATCACATGCAGTGGGAGTTATCAGTAGTTCATGGCTAAGCTAGGAAAGAAACATTGGGAAGCTATCAAGTGGATCTTTAAGTATTTGAGAAGTACCACATTATGGTCACTTTGTTTTGTAAGAGGTAGTTTAACTCTGCAAGGCTTTGTTGATTTAGACCATGTTGGAGATATTGATAATGGAAGAAGCACTATTGGTTATCTCTACATTTTAGGTGGAACTGCTGTGAGTTGGGCATCTAAGCTACAAAAGGTTGTGGCTCAATCAACCATAGAGGCAAAGTATGTTACTATGTCTAAAGAAAGCAAAGAGATGATCTGACTGAAAATTTTCATTAGAGAATTGGGTAAAAGTCAAGGAAGTAGTATTCTTTTATGTGACAGTTAGAGTGCAATTCATTTAGCGAAGAATCTAGTGTTTCATGCTAGAACAAAGCACATAAAATTGAAATATCATTTTATTCGTGGATTGGTGGATGATGGGACTTTGACAGTTGAAAAGATATGTGGCCCAGAGAATCTTGTAGACATGTTGACAAAGCCACTAACAATTGAGAAGATGAGGTTTTGTGCTACCTCAGCTAGCCTTCATGGTTGATTGTTGAGGATGCGTCACATTGGGCGTATGGGCTACAAGAGTAGCATATCTATAAGACTTGGTTGCCAAATTACCTTTTAAGTGGAAGATTTTTAGTGGTGGAGCCTAAATGCTAATATTTTATTATTAGCTTTAGTGGAGGGTATTTATGTACTTTCATATACTAATAATGTTGCCCTAGTCTTCTAGTATTTAAGGGTTGCTAGCCACCTCTTGTAATATGCCATTTTCATCACATAGTGAAAACCCAATGCGACCGTGGATGTAGGGGGATTTTCCTTGAAACACTGAACCACGTTAAATTTTGTGTGTCCCCTTTGTCTCTCTTTTTCTTTAACTTTCTTTCGATTAATTCTATGAGCGTAAAAGGTTTTCACATTTCCTAACATTGATCCCTTAAATTGGTAGCCAAGAATTACAAATGTACTAAGACTAAGGGCATTCCCTCTGAAAGAAATAAATGTCATAGATCAAAATTTACCGGCTAAGAGACAAAAAGGCTAGCCCTCGAGTGCTAAGCAAGTTCACCAACGCCTTGTTTATGGCTAAGTCCCACCACCGACCAACTATGAACCTATAAAGACTAGCACCAGGCCAAAGCAATGGGAAGGACCAGCCCCACCATTATTTTCATTCCCAATAATGCAGGTCCTTATCTTCTTTGATGCTGGGATGAAAGATGGAAATATTGACTTGTCTCCAATTAAACATGAACCTACCCAAGAGGAAATGATTGAGGTAACTCTTTGACAAATGACTAGAAAATGTAAAGATTACATTGCTTGTACATTATAGGCCTCTCTTAGCCCACATGGTCTTAGCCAGTGGGATCTCTCTACAAGAGGCCATCCATTTGGGGGAGGATAAAGAAAACATGGACTTGGAAACTATAGCTGGAAATGAGAAAGATGATGAATGCATTGTCATAGCTAAAGGGCTAGTGAAATCCATTACTTTTAGATCCTTTTTTGACTTGTTGGAGTTTAACAAGGAATCCAAACAACTTGTTGCTTTAGTAATAGTTGATATTGCTCAAAATGCTAGAGCAAAATGTTCCGTTGTTCAAGGAAATTTGAAGAAAATAACCATTTCTTCCATACAAATTCCTCTATTCATTATTTTGTGTTCACTTATCGGTTATTACAATTATCTCAAGTCCCAACCATTGAATTTTATTGGGTCTAATTAATCTAAGCGGAGGCCTCGTCCCACAATACCCTTATATTCTCTCTTCCTTTTTAATTCCTTTTTAACATCTATTTACCCCTATTATTATTCCTTTTATTCCAAAGAACCTAGTTATCACTTTATGTGAAACTATTGACTTTGACTAACTATGATTATTTGCTACTATCATCCCCTTCTTATTACCTCCACGAAACTCTCATCATGTATTTCTCTATTTACTCTCAAGAGGACATGACATGTTTTGTAGAGAGATTTTTCTCACTCGAATCCCTTCAAACTAGAGCCTACACTTTCATAGCTTCTTGGGTCCAACTGATGTTTTCAAATTATTCTTGGTGGCACTGAAAATTAGTACCCAAAATGGTTTTAAAATCATAGATCATTTGGGTAGGATTTCTCTTACTTGAAACAAAGGAGAATTCCAAAATATACCAAATCCCAAAAGATCTCTTATGCGGATGGTTTTCCAAGCCACCATACAAGTCACTAGGATGAGGAGAGTCAATTTTTAACCTCTACCTCATCCTAGGTGCTAGTGGTGATCCCTGGGAAACCCCACACAAAAGTTTCTCTTTCCCATGAATAGTGAAATGGGGTAAAAATTGCTCAAAAAT
>JASKGM010032433.1:0-25176 GCA_034509205.1 Ceratonia siliqua
TAATGGAAGTTCCAAATTCACTTGATTATACTTAATCATGCAGACAATTTAACCACAAGAAGAATGGTATTGAAAGGGAGAAAAATGGCTCCCCTCTCTCACGGTCATCCAACATTACAGAGATGGAAATTATTTGTCTAATTCTTGAAAATTTTGTTTTGACTCAGAAAATCAATTCTTGAATTTGCCATCCTCTTCAATTTGGTTGTTTTCAGAGGAATAATGGTTAGAAACTCACCTTCACAGAGGAGGACTTGAACTACCCGTAACTCAGCCACCAAAACACCAAGGATGCCACTCATACACGCCTACACGGTTGGACGACGGCGAACGGTTGTGGGCACACCGGCGGCGACTGGGCAACGGCTATGGTGACGGAGGGACGGCGGCACTGCGAGGGGCGATGGGTTGAAGAGGAATTTCGGGTATATGGAGATGGGGAGAGGCGCCGTAGATGAGAGTTTTGGGGGGAGGAAAGTTTCTGATGTGTATATTAAGGGGGAAGAGAAGAGGGGCTCTTTAGCAAATTTTCAAAAGTTTCAACTTATTAAAATTTGCTCCTTGGTCCTTTAAGTTTTGGTTATTTACATTTTGGTCATCACTCATCATTTTTTGTTTTTTTATTTTTTTATTTTTTTTTTGGGTATTACATCTTATGATCGAGTCCTAAATCCAGGCATCAACTTAACCATTATTTCTGGAACTACAAGGAGCAATGCACTTCATCAAGTCCCAAATCGAAGCATTGAAGCTTCTACATGACTGCATCTAGAGAGTGGCCATGAGACTGAAGCTACAAGGAGGTAGGAGCAATACTGAGGATTGAAGGGTGAAACCGGCCTGCATGATTGACCTTAAGAAAACAGAGTTACTGGAAAAATTTTCTGGTCTCTGTGGCTAAGCATGGAAAGAAGGGTGGCGATTATAGGGGCAAGAACCAGTGGCCTTCTTGCCTACAAATACCTTCTAGAGAAGGGTTTTCACCCAATCGTCTTTGAACCGTGAAAGAGAGCATAGCGGAGGACTGAAGGGTGAAGAAAGTCATTGTCCAGGAGGAGGATTCTAGACTTTTGGAGTTCTGGAACTCTATATTCAAAATTCCAATTTATATATATACTTATTATAATATATTTGTTTTTAAATATATGTTTATATAGAATATATTTAGTTTAAATTTTGTTTATTTCTACACTTATATTAAATAAAAAATATAATAATTAATTTTATTTATTTATTTTGTTTTACATTTTCATAAGATTGTTATTATCATTAATTTGTATACATTTATTTAAATACATAAATGTAATTTTAATATCATATTATCATACTAAATTTTTGTATAGAAATGATTTTCTTCTAATGTTTTATTTTATATTTTGGATAAAACAAAATAGAATGATTGATTATATCAATGTTATTTGAATGAGAATATAATTACTTAACATTATGTTATCAAATTTTATATATCTAGACCATTGTTATTATGTTAAAAAATTTTAAATTGAAAACAATTATTGATTAAAATTATTCGAAATGTTTGTACAAAAATCTTTCATTTTTACAAAAATTTCAAAATATTTTGAAACATTTCCATTTCCGAGGTGATCAAAACTATACCTCAAAATGAAATTTTATTCCTTGGTGGCGCCTAGTGGGATTTATTCTCCAGGGTATTCATAAAAGCCTCCGCTCAAATTGTAAACTCACTTGTCTAGCTAGTTGCATATGGAGGTGTTGTCCACCTATGTAATGTAGCTAGAAAGTCGAGATTCTCACTATTAGTGGAAGCAATATGTTCTAATGACTATTCTGTTAAGATTATAGAACCACCTTGAAACTGGTGCACCATTAATTGACCATAGAGGCTACCTAGTAATTAGGACCATAAACATTCAAGATAGAGTCATCGCTACCTTAAGTTAACACGTGTAGGACAATAACAAGCGCTCCCATTGCATATTTTTGTAACTCGTCTTACTACTGCATTATGAATTTACATTCTGATATCATTGTTGTAGGATCCAATGTCAAATTTTTCAAACTATAAAAGTAAGAATTGGCATTAAAGATAGAAGCAAGCACTAGTCAGTCCAAAAAGAAGTCCAGCATAGTGATACAGTCGGCTGATCTGAGCAAACTGAAGGTTCTAGAATCCAAGCTACCTCGAATATTCAGAGATTTGTTCATACTAAGACATGGGGAAATTATGACATTACTGCATATACCAACTCAAGGCATGACTATAACAACATTTCAGAAATTTTGGGATACTTCTCTTAGGTGTTTTACATTCCTGGAGGCTCATCTTACTCTCACAATAGAAGAATATGGGACTATGATCGGTATTAATGGAGACCAAGATATTTAATTACCCAGGGCATAGTGCTTCTAATAAGTCAATTGCAAATATGCTGAACAAGGATGTTCCTGAAATTCAAGCCAAATTTGTCAAACAGGGAAATACATAGGGGTTATCACGAGACTATCTTAAGAAATGTCTAGAAGAACTGGATAGTGGTAAACAGTTGCATTCGTTTACTGAAGTCTTGGCACTAGTTATTAGAGGTAGAAGTAGGTCAGGTCAAGCCTTAGCTAAAATAGGCTAAGCTTGTATGGCAAAACCATGGCTTGAGCCTAGCCTGTTGGCCTACTGTAGGCTAAAAAATAGGTCTTCCTTGGCCTATTTACAAAGTCATTCAAGCCCGGCTTAACCTGTTCGCTTATTTAGACCTGTTAAGAAAGAGGCCAAAAATAGGCCTTGACCTACAATACCAAATGTAGGCCAATGCCTATTTTTTACTTACATAAATAACAACCTGTGCACCCATCCAAAACCAAAATTCATTAGAATAGATAGAATTTGAATATATATATATATATATATATATAAAACGTAATGCTAGTTTCAAATAAACTTTCTCTCTTGAACTTTACATCAATAATAGGCTTATTGCTTTAGCCCCACTCTTAACATCCATGATAATATTATATCAACTAGCAAATTCACCAATCAATAACAATTTATAATAACAAATTTACCAACCAATCAACAACAATAGAGTTACAAACTTATAGTAACAGAATTAATACAATGGGCAACAAGAAAAATTGCAAGGTTGATAATTTTTATATTTGTAGTTTAATCTCCTCCAATTCTGGGTCATCCTACACATAAGAAAGAAAAAATTAGTTATGTAGGCATAACAGTTTCAAATTCCAATATATATATATATTGTACCATCATAATTTTAATATTTAAAGTTTATACCTTTTACTTTCTCTTCAAGTTATACTTGTTACGTAACAAATCTCCTCCATAAATTAAATTCTTAAATAGTTTCTTCAGCTAAGCTAGCACGATATGCATCAATAACTCTTTCTCCAACACTAAATGTAGACTCTGAAGTCACTGTTGAGATGGGAATGGCTAATATGTCAGGTGCCATCTTTGATAAAATTTTATACTCCATGTTGTTACCTTTTCACCACTCAAAGGCAGAAAAAGAACTATCATCACATAAATAAACACCTTCCTCAAGATAAGTTTGTAATTTTGATTTCACTAGGGGAATAGCTTCCTTTTGACTCACCATGCTCAAAAGTTTGGCAAATCCAAAGGAAACTGAAGATTGAGAAGCGAAAGTGGATGAAGAGCTGGTGGAACTAGAGTCCACATCACCACTTGAAGTAGGCAAATTCATACTCAAAGTCAAATACTCATTATATAAATTTCTCAAAGCTTGCAGCACCTTTTCCACATTCTTTTTGGCTTCAGATTCTTCCCTATGTATATTATAGGAAAGCATATATCCACAACATGAAACTTGCACCTTGGATCCAAAACACTAGCTGTGGCCATTAATAGATTGCATTCCCCCCAATATTTGTCAAACTTTTCTTTCATATTCCTAGCCATTCTTCTCATAAAGTCATTAGTATCCTTTACTGTAGCATCTATTACTTCTTTTACTTTATAAACTTCAACAAGATATAAGTTAGCATTGGGATAATCACTGCCAGAGATAACATGAGTAGTTAGATTGAAAGTTTCTAAGATATGACAAATCTTCTCAACCTTTTCTCAATCCTTATATGATGTCAAGTAATTATAATGTGGCTCTCTCTCCTTATACCCTGGAAACACATCTTTGAATTTTGAAGTAGTTGACAACATTTCATATGTTGAATTCCATCGGGTGGGACAATCAATAATTAGCTTCCTTTCTTTTAGTTGCATCTGCTTAACAATATCATAAAATGTCTTCAATCTTGAATCAAAGTGATTAATATACTTGACACTCTCACGAACATTCTCAATGATGTCTTTAATTTCACTAAGGCCATCTTGCACTAGCAAATTCAATATATGTGCACAACAATGAACATGAAACAACTTTCCACCAAGGACTAAACTATTGTTCTTAGATAATGTGTCATTCAGACTCTTTATGCAAGAGTTATTGTAGGAAGCATTGTCCAAAGACACTGAAAATATTTTTCTTCAATTTCCCATGATTGCAAGTAATTAAAAATTGCATCCGCCATATCAATCCCACACCTTGGAGCTGGTACCTTCATAAAACTCAAAACTTTCTTTTGTAAGTTCCATTCAAAATCAATAAAATGGCCAGTGATAACCATGTATTCGGCTATTTGACGACTTGATCTCCACATATATGTGGTTATGCTAATTTTGTTCACATTCTTCAACAGTGCCTTAAGAGTTCTCTTCTCTGCTTCATATAATGCCATGCAATCATTTTTTATCGTTTTATGTGAAAACTTTTGAAACTCAGGATTTCCATATTGGAAGGTCCACATACAAACAGTATTCTCAACAATGCTGAAAGGTTCCTCGTAAACCATAATAGTAGTGGCAATGATTTCTCTAATTTTTTCATTGGAATACTTAGCATCAAGGGTAAGAAATGGATTTGTAGCAGAATTAAATTTTTGATATAGAATAGTGGTCCTCCTATGCCAAGCTTCATGCAATTTCTTTTGCAAGCAAGACTCAAAATGCCTTTTAAGATGGCTAATGCTAGCGTCTTTCCCACCAATAGAAAATTTATTTTTACAATAGATGTAAACAACTTTTTTTCTACCATCTTTAAGTTCAATCTCATTAAAATCAATCCAAACAGACGAGGTTTTCCGTTTCTTCCTAGTGTTGACATCCTCATTCAAGAGAATACCCATGTCTTCATTATGTGAACTTGAATCTGTTGGTGCTCATCCATTAATTCAAGAAATCTATCTTCATATTGACTAAATGAAATTGGTTCATGACTAATAGATTCACCATGAGAATCCATTTTATTGACCTATAAAGAAAACGTAATGTACAGACTTAATAGGTATTCCTAAGAAATTCTCAAACTTGAATGCTAATATGTTAAGAAATCCTCTAATACAACTAACTCCTAACTTGAATGATAAATTATCAGTAAAAGAGCGGCAACCATTACACAATACATCTAAGAAAATATACTAGTATAACTACTAAGAAAAGGGAAATAACTCATATTTATAACAATGCTTCATTGCTATTGCAAGCCATTTCAATTTCCTAGCAAGTAATTATAATTAGTGTGATAGGAAAGACAATATTTCATGCAATACAAGATAAGAAACATAGAATATAGACAGGCATTAAAGGGTGATATGTTCTAACATGCAACCCAATTTCAAGATTATCTCTGTAACTCATTTAGCCAACACCATTATCACTACTTTTTTTTTAATAAAACAGGTTTAATTCCTAGTAATTAAATAATTGTAATGTTGATGAAATTTAGATTTCACATGTGTATGTATATATTTATATACACACAGAAATCTACCTACGCTATTAAGGAAACTAACAGAAAAATATGTATAGCATGTACTTATAAACAAGAAGATATTTATCACTGATATTTGTCCCAAGTGGAGAAACTAAACAGGGAAAGAGACTTAATTACCCAACAATAACATACACGGTAGTAGCAGTAGCAGTAGCTTATGTTTCACATTCCCAAACATAAGGGTAGCTAGAAAGGAATTTACAAAATTGCTAGACTTTAGAAGTCTTACACAAGCATGCATACATGTTTATAAAGCATATCTAATTAAGTGGTTTATAATTTTTCTTTTAATCAAAACTTTGATTAACAAAATAGCATAGATTTCTCATATGAGATTTTAAGTGTACTGGCCACCGGGTATGAAAATCCAAAACCATATATATAACTAAACAACTGTGAAGCTGAATCATCCTGGATACCACTCCTTCAGTAAAAAAATTACTGAACTCAAATATAACCCAACTCCATTTAAGATCAACAACTAATTAATCAACCAAGACAAAAATAATGAGTCAGTGTATAAAGCATAATAAAATCTCCAAACCCCGTGCATTGAAACTTCTAACTCATGTATGTAAATTGAAGATGAATCATAGCATTTTCAAATTTTATATTTCATGAAATATGTAATTTCTTATGTAAAAGTCAAAATTGAACAGCTAATATTAACCCAATCTAACACATCAACATTATAGAAACGAATAGAAAAGCCACAGAAAAATTTGTATGGATATCCATGCCAATTTTACAAAAGAAAATATTTTAGAAAGGATGTTATGTTGATATTCAGACTTTGTCTCATAGGCACCAAAGTGAAATGTTGAAGGTAGGCATATTTGTTCAAAGTGGAAGTCGACTCTAACCATTGAACTACGTTTCTTTAAAATTAAGATCTATGATACTCACTCAGCTCCTTTTTGGTGCCACCATTAGTATCTTTTGACACACTTCTATCTTTCTTGTAAGGGAGTTACAGAGAAGACAAGGAACGCAAATGGGTTTACGAGAATATTTACAGAGAAGCCACTAAGCCAGTTATAGAAAAGCAAAGATGGAGATCAGAGACCTACCTGACGGAAGCATGTCTGGTAGAAGCTGGCGACAACGGGGGTTGGCAGCGGTGACGGCAACTAAGGCGAAGGTAGCTGAGGCGAAAGGCGATGGTAAGCTGTAGCAAAAGGGAAAAGGCACGTTCTAAACTTCTGAGAAATGAGAATGAATGGGAAAAATGAGGATTTTAGGGTTATGGGCATTTTAGATTAAAAATATATTTTTTAAATATATAAAATTAAAAATTAAAAAATATTATATTATATATGTATATATCATTATAAAAATAATATAGGCTGGCCTGTAGGCCTAAAGGTCAGGCGTTTGATATAGGGGCTTAGTTTATTTAACTAAATAGGCTTATAAAAAGGCCTTTGCCTTGGCCTTGCCTAAATTACTAAATAGGCCAGGCCTATAGTAGGCCAGGTTGTAGGCCCATGATAGGCCGCCTGGCCTACTTCTACTCCTATTAGCTGTATATAGCTTGATATTGTTTCCATCAGCAATTAACTTGGTGGATCGTGACTCCATAAGCTTATACTGCGTAGTGAAACATTATGGTGTTAATCCAATGCCAGCTATATTGGCAGAAACGTTCCTTACCCTTGACTTTGTCCATAAGAATCGTGAAGGCAAGCTAAAATGTTGCTTACCCATGTTATACCTGTGGGCAACAATGCACTTGCTTGGAAAGCAACTGGTGGACAAGATGCCTAAATTAGGACCTTTTGCCCTTTTACACGAACTCAAAATGAAAAATTAGAATACCATAGAATGGTTCAGGTTGTGTGGCGATGGCAAGAGAAAGGGTATACTCTGGAAATTCCCTTGGTGGAATAAGGATGAAGTGGTCTATAGTTGTGGCAATTTTCCCTTTATTCCCTTAATGGGTATTCGAGGGTGTATCTCTTACTCGCCAAGGGTGGGACTTAAACAGTTAGCTTATCTTCAGAGGGTACCATCTATAAAGATCATGGATGGACTCTGCTTTTATTACGATCAAGGAGATAATAAAGATTTGATAATTAAGATCAAGCGAGCATGAGATGAAAGATTGATTTTAGGCTGACAAGATCTCGGAAAAAGGTTAATAAGGGCCACATAAGAATATTAATTATGGATGAACAAGAAACAAAAAACCTTTCAGACCCAGCCTCAATCATCTGCCATCTCTAAAAAAGATGGAAGAACTGAAGCTAGAATAGGAACCTTAGAGCACATTGACCATAGCAGAAAAAGAGAGGGTCGAACTGATGCAAAAAACAAAGAACTGAAACAGCAGATAAGAGAGCTTGAACAGTCGTTACAAATGGTCAAATTGAACCAGGATGTCAAACTTCAGTGAGAAAGAAACCTTCGATAGTAAGACCTTGAAAGAGTTAGGGAGGTTATTAAACATTGGAAAAATAACAACCATAGGTGGAAAAAGAAGTTAAAAGTTGCTGATTATCTACTAAGGCAAGAGTGCTCAACTAATACAACACTTAGAAGAATACTAGCAGGGGTAAGAGAAGAGATTGGGCAATTAAACAACATGAATCATATCATCCCCAAAATACTCAAGCCACCATCAACTGAAGTAATTAATGAGTTGAATAGACAAGAATACTTAGCCGCCGAGTAAAGAAAGTATTACCATTGTCTTTACGACATGGCCATGTAGCTGTTAGCTGTCTATGAGGGTACTCAAAGAGAAATACAAAGAAGGCTGCCCGACTTCATCATGAGCTTCCAACGAGCAATGGCCCCCACTGTACCGTCATCATCCATGGATTTATTAGCATTCTTATATTTATGTAAGGAACTCATTGTACTTTTGGACAAACATATGTAAAACTTTGCTATGAATGAAAGTGATGATCTTTTTGAGATAATTTCCATATGATGTTCTCTTTGGAATATTGTCAGCCATGCCTTATTTATGGAGTATTGTACTCTCAAACAAAACATGGGCCTTATATCAATAACCTACTAATTCATGTTGTTCAGCAGGGCAATACTCATGTGATAATACACGTATCTCCATGAGCCATTACCAGCCAGGTTTGGTTTGTGGGGTATTATACCCTCAATAAAAATCTAGGAAGACCCTCGTTCCTTGATGTGCTATTAAGTAGATTGACTAGTGTATATGCAATTTCTTAGACTAGTAATACTTATGTGATGAATTGCCAATCTCTATAAGATATTGCTAACTATGTTCTGTTTTGTAGAGTATTATACCCTCAACGAGGATATGGGAAGAAATAAAATCTCTAATACCAATTCAAAAGAATAGTAATGACACTAATTCTATAACCAATCATTATTTCAAATAAAACTAACAATTCATTTATCTCTTATCAAGAGGGAAGGATTAACAAGATTACACCATTGCACTATCTAGAATGGGTCAAACTAAGCTTACCCCGCCTACTCGAAGAATCTTCACGAGATCTTGTGCTTTGGCCTTAGAACAGTCTAATATCGAGAACACCCAAAGGTTGGAAGATAGGATGGATCAAATTTAGGATCAACTGACCAAACTTATGGATCTAATGGCTGATAATGTCCAGAATAGGAACGTGGTTCAACCACCCCAGGAAATGTTTCACTTTGGCCAAAACTCTGATGTGCCCATAATGGCTAATGTTGTGCCTCCTCCATCACCAATGGGTGTTAGTTCTCTAGGTGAAGAAGGGAACGCCGTGAATAGAACACTTGAAGGATATACTTAACACATACATCGCTTATACCACCTATAAGAATAGAATGGTCGACACAGGAAAAGAGGGTCCTGGACTATGTCCTCATATTAGAGGATAAGATGAGGGCTCTACAGGGATCGGGCTCATTAAGAATGGTCAGTGTGAGGGAATTGAGGTTAACTCCCCCAATGAATGTCCCTAAAGATTTCAAAGTCCTGGAGCTTGCAAAGTACGATGTGACCATCAATCTTCAATTTTATCTGAGATTCTACTACACAGAGATGGTTGTAGCAGGCAACGACAAGAAATTGCTACTAAAATTCTTCCACAAGAGGCTTGCTGGGGTAGCATTCCAATGGTATATGTTATTAGATCATTCTAGGATCAACCGATAGGAAGACTTGGCTGATGCCTTCTTAAGGCATTACCATTTCAATTTAGACACCGCGCCAACCCGGGAACAACTGCAGGTCATGCAGAAAAAGGATAAAGAGACATTTAGAGAATATGCTCAAAGATGGCAAACACTAGTAGCTGAGGTCTAATCCCCAATGACGAGCACAGAAACTTGCTCCTATTTCTTAGGAACGCTAAGAGCTCTTTATATTGGATTAATGGCGGGGAGTGTCTTCAATGATTTCTCCAATCTTATAAGGGCTGATGAGCGAATTGAAGTACTAGTCAAAGCTGGTAAAATACAAATGGGAGGGAATAAAGCTATAGGGCAAGGTCAGAAGAAAGATTTTCAACAGAAAAAAAAGGAACTAGAGGTGGGGTATGTGCAAGCGCAGTAGAACTATAATCAATCCACCTCCAAGCCCTATTACCAAAATCGAAACGCCAGTTTCCAAGTCAATAAAAATCAAAATCCCCAACCCATAATACTGTAGCAAGGCATGAACTAGAGTAACAACTAATGCCAAACTAGACAGCTCTGGGATAGAGATCTATTCCCGAATTTCCAAATGACAAATATTGAGCTGTATAAGTAATTGTATGAGGGACGTCTTCTAAGCCTGGTGCCCTATAATCTAGTGCAGCCGTCCTATCCAGTGTGGTATAACCCCAATGAAAAGTGCTTGTACCATTACGACACTATTGGACATAGCATCGAAACTTACCCGGGGTTTCGAGCACAAATGGTCAGGCTATACAAACACAGGGTTATTAAACTTAACCAAGATGGCCCAACCATCAATGCTAATCCTTTACCTGATCACAATGGAGGTGGTTAAGTCAATACCATACTGGAGGAAAGGGCAATTAAGAAGAATTTAAGAGGTATCGTCGCTTCTTGAAAGACTATTTTCTAAGGATTGATTGTAGCTGGATACAAAATTGGAGGCAATACAGTGAATATGAAAGAATAGGAATGCAACGACATGCAAACAATATGCGTATACCATCAATTAGCCATGGGGCACAATATAGAACAGTACAAGGCCTTTGAACAAGATTTGCAGAAGTTAGTGGCTTTGGGAGTCATCCAATACACTGGAAAGACCCATTACTTTGAAGTTAATATGACAGACAAAGGAAATTTCCTCCTTAAACCCATGACCTTTAATATAAGACCAAAGTCATCAACGAATGCTGTGCAAACACTCACTCTTATAATTGATGTCCTTAAGCCATACCCCTACGAAAGTAATAAAGCGGTGCCATGGGTTTACACATCGGCTGCTACTTTGCATAACCTCAAGGAGATAGCCAAACCACAGACTAGGGATATGGAATAGATAGACGAGACTACTAACAATATGGCCATTGGAAATATAACCCAGAGTGGAAGGGTGTAGGCTCATGAAATTGCCAAACAACAGAAAAAAGGGAAAGAAAAGGCAATAGAGATTATCAATAAAGAAGACTAAACTCAAGAAGAGGAATTCCTGAAGATCATGAAATAGCGTGAATATAATATCGTCGAGTAGTTAGGAAAGACCAATGCCAATATCTCATTGCTGTCACTAATCATCAACTCTCAAGTGCATAGAAAGGCTCTTTAAAGGATATTAAATCAAGCATACGTTAATCCTACCATCACACTGGAAAAGTTCAAGAATACAGTGAATTGTGTGAAGATATCTAACATGATCACTTTTTCAGAAGATGACATGAGTGCATCAGGCCAAAATCACAACAGGGCCTTGCACACGATGTTAAGGTGTAAGGGGTGCACGGTGGCAAATGTATTGGTAGACAATGGATCCGCTTTAAACGTGCTTCCCTACTCTACCTTAATGCAATTGCCAATTAGTCAATGAGAAATGAAGAATAGTGACCTTGTTGTTAAGGCATTCGATGGTTCCCGGAGAGAGGTCAAGGGAATTACTACTATGAAATTAGAAATTGGCTCTAGTATCTTTGAGGTGGTGTGCCAAATTATAAATATAGAGCCATCTTACACCATGTTATTAGGTAGACCCTAGATCCATGCTGCAAGGGTCATACCATCAACTTGGCACCAAAGGGTGAAGTTCATAAACCAGGGCAAAGTTGTTACTGTTAAAAGTGAAGATGAAATGCTAATGTCCAAATTGGTATCAATTCTGTACGTTGAGGCTGTAGAATAAACCTTAGAAAGTGCTTTCCAAATGCTGAAAATAGTTGAGAAGGAACTAAGAAAGGGAATGCCATGAAGCCCCGAAACTGGCCAAAGCAAATATTGATCTAAACCGAATACTAGCCCGGTAAAGGGATAAGCGCCAGATTACAAGGAATCGTCTCTCCTATGGAAGCATTCAAACATGCGAGGAGACAGAGGTTAGGCTGTGAGCCAGGGAATGGTAAAAAGACCGACAAGGGCCTTCTTCCTCTTCAAGAAGCATTCCCAGCACCGGCGTAAATCACTTTTCCTGATTAAGCCATCAATATCCCAGGGGAGGATGAAGCACAAGAGAATCACGTCAGCTCAGGACAGGATGTTTCACCACTTAACAACTAGTATGTTGAGTTGATCCCATACGTGTGCATTTACTAGTAATATTTGATTTTTAGCCTTGTCTCAATGTGGTCGAAGTCCAAGGCCATTTTGATTTAACTAAATGTGTGGACCATGTTTTATCCAATGAATGAAATGTAATTTTTTTGTCACACGTCTCATTTTTCTCTCCACAACTTTCGCTTTCTTGTTTAAATATTCTTATTCAACTTCATTTTTATTTTTGTGTCAAGGGAAGTTGTTATTTCCCAATTTTCACACCATTCCAAGGTTTTCTTGCGTCCTACAATTGATTCTCATGTTAATAAGAATATGGATAATTGTAACCTTGAGGAACTAAACTATGAAATTATGGAAACATGAAATGATAGAAACATTCACAAAAATAATTGAGTCTTCCAAAAAAGGAATAAAACCCCATAATAAAGAGATAGAAAAGATAAATTTGGGGACAAAGATAAGAAAGAGATTAAAATTGTAAATAATTTAGAACAAGAGGAAATTATAACCCTCCTATGAGAATTTAGTAATGTATTCGCTTGGTTCTACCAGGATATGCTAGGACTCGATCCTCAAATCGCATCACACAAAATTTCCTTGTTCTCGAATTACACCCCTACTTAGCAAAAACTGAGAATGATGAATCCAGAATTATCATTGAAAATAAAGATAAAGTGATGAAATAGATAGAAGCAGGTGTTGTCAAAGTTTCTCAATATCCATAACGGGTAGCTAATATAGTTCCAGTCCCCAAGAAATACGGGAAGGTAAGGATGTGTGTAGATTACCGAAAGTTGAATGAAGTCAGCCCAAAGGATATTTTTCCTTACCCCACATTGATGTATTGGTAGCCAACACAGTGTCAAATCACATGTATTCCTTTATGGATGGGTATTTCGGTTATAACCAAATCCCCATGAGTGAGGATGACAAAGAAAAAATCACTTTTGTCATGCAATTAGGGATATTTTGCCATCGGGTAATGCCATTTGGACTCAAAAATGCCGGAGTAACTTATCAGAAGGCAATGGTGGCCTTGTTCCACAATTTAATGCATAAAGAGATCGAGGTGTATGTGGACTACATTGTGGCGAAGTCTGGTGAAAAAGAAAGCCATGTAACAGTCTTAAGGAAGTTATTCGAGAGACTGCGAAAGTACAAACTTTGGTTAAACCCAAATAAGTGTACATTTAGGGCATCTTCAGGGAAATTATTAGACTTCATTGTGAATCGTAAGGGGACTGAAATTAACCCTAACAAAATCAAAGCTATACAAGATATGCCTCCTCTTCGTACAGAAAAAGAAGTGAGAAGCTTCCTAAGAAGGCTCAACTACATCGCCAGGTTTATTGTAAACTTAACACGGACTTGTGAACTAATGTTCAAGTTGCTGAGGAAGTATAATCCTGGTGAATTAGATGAAAATTATCAGGAAGC
This sequence comes from Ceratonia siliqua, assembly GCA_034509205.1. Classification (NCBI taxonomy): domain Eukaryota; kingdom Viridiplantae; phylum Streptophyta; class Magnoliopsida; order Fabales; family Fabaceae; genus Ceratonia; species Ceratonia siliqua. Next base: position 13,962 of record JASKGM010032433.1, read on the forward strand.
ATTTGAGAAAGTGAAGTCATATTTGCAGAATTCTCCTATTTTGGTTCCTCCCCCTCAAGGAAGACCTTTATTATTATGCCTCTCGATCTTGCCCACTACCATAGGAGCAATGCTTGCGTAGCATGAAAAGGCAAGTAGAAGAGAAAGAGTAATATACTATTTGAGCAAAAAATTCAATTAGTGCGAAAGTCGATACTCGTTAATCGAGAAAACCTATTGTGCACTGGCTTAGACCGCTAAACAACTTCATCAATACATGGCCTACTATACTGTGTTGCTCATATCCAGGATAGATCCTATAAAATATGTGTTCGAAAGGCCTCATTTGTCAGGCAGGGTTAACAAATGGCAGGCAAGTTTATTGGAGTATGACATCAAGTATGTTACCTTGAAGGCCATAAAAGGAAGTGTCATCGTGGACCAATTAGCTGAAAGCCCAATAGATGAACACCAGTCAGTGGATTTTGAATTTCTCGATGAAGATATATTGGATGGAGATGAGACTGGATAAGAAGAAAGCTGGAAAATGTACTTCAATGGGGTGGTGAATATGAATAAAAGTGGTTTGGAGGCCGTCATTATTTCTCCCAAAGGGTCCCAGTTCCAGGTCGCCATAAAATTAGACTTTGACTATACAAACAATGTTATAGAATACGAAGCCTGCATTAATGGGTTATAAGAGGCGATAGCGATGAACATCAATAAACTAGAAGTCTTTGGGGACTCAGCCTTAATCATCTACCAGGTGAAAGGTGAATGGCAGACTCGAGACCCAAAGTTGATACCATACCAGAAATACCTGTCGTTGTTGACTGAGGACCAAGAAAGTGGGGTTTTCCCTGTCAATATTGAATGGGTTTCTTTTTAAGCGGAAAAGTATTATATAAAAAAGGGTATGACGGAATGTTGCTCCGTTATGTTGATAATAAAGAAGCGCGAGTAATTATGACAAGATACATAAAGGTATATGTGCAAGTCACGCTAATGGGCACATAATGTCTCACCAAGTTCTCATGTCTGGCTATTACTGGTTGACAATGGAAAAAGATTACATTAGTTATTGTCGAAAGTGTCACAAATGTCAAATTTATGTGGATCGCATTAATACCTCGTCATTTTCACTGCATAACATGACGATACCATGGCCATTTTCAATGTGGGGTTTGGATGTAATTGGACCCATTAATCTCAAAGCCTCTAACGATCACCATTTCATACTCGTTGTTATTGACTACTTCACAAAGTGGGTGAAAGCAACCTCATAGCTAGTATTATACAAAAACGGTTTGTCAAATATTTTAGGCTAAACATCATCTGTTGATATGAACTGCCAGCAAGAATAATCACTGATAATGTAGCAAACCTCAATGGGGCAAAAGTCCAAAAATTATATGAGCAATTCACAATTAAACCCTACAACTCAGCATTATACAGGCCTCAGAATAATGGAGCAGTCGAAGCGACAAACAAAAATATCAAAAAGATATTGGCAAAGATTATGGTAACTTACAAAGATTGGCATGAGATGCTTCCGTATGCACTTTACGTGTATCACACATATGTAAGATCCTTAACTGGGGCAACTCCATATTCCTTAGTTTATGGTATGGAAGCTGTGATGCCTATCAAATTGGAAATCCCTTCTCTTAAGGTACTCATCGAAGCACAGTTAGAAGATGCTGAATGGATCAAGGTCCGCTATGAACAGTTAAATATGATAGAGGAAAAATGCATCGCCACTATCTGCCATGGTCAACTTAACCAAAAAAGGATGGCGTGAGGGTTCAACAAGAAGGTCCAACCAAGAGAATTTCAAGTTAGACTTGGTGATTCAAAAAATATTGCCCAATCAGGAGAATGCTAGAGGAAAGTGGGCATTAGTGTATGACGAGCCATATATTGTCAAGTAAGCGTTTACTGGTGGAGCACTAATTCTTACTGATATGGATGGACAGGAGTTGGCAAGGATAATAAATTAGGATGCAGTAAAATGCTATTATGCATGAGAAATAAAAAAGAAAGAAAAAGAAAAGAAAAAACCCTATTAAGTCGAAAAAACCTAAAAGGGTGGCATAAGCAAAATTAATGGAACCCGCTATGTCAAAAACCTCAACAGGTGGTGTAGACAAAAATCAGGGCAATGATTCAAAGTACAGTGATCAAAAGAAGTGAAAAAGGCTAAAGGAAGAAATGAGGCCAAGATATTAGAATCTGAAGGGTGAAGAAAGTTTCGAGGCTTTACACTAACAACAGGGCCTGTTTTCTAATAAGCGATACAACACACATGTTCATAATAATGTGAGAATCAATGTTGAAGGATGCTAAAGACTTCAAACTGGGACAAAATTCCATTGTCATTCATTTTTTGGTTTCTTCCTTACAAAATTTTGATGTTGTATTTAACAATATACTCGAATTTGAATCTTTATTGCTTTAGTCTTAATATAGACTTTTTCATCATCTGTGTAAGGACTTTGTGGCCTCTATCACATCTGTATATCTATTTCGATAAATGAAGTTTATTCATTCAGTAAATTTCATTCCATGGATAAAGCTAAGTTAAATATTACTTCACAAGGCTCTAGTGCTGGTTAGCAGGCATCACAGGGATTAGAGAGGCAATCACCCAATAAGGCTGAGTCAATGATGCATGATTCAAATGATGGAAGCCAAGGCTATTTAGGGCAAAGAAGTATGGTAATAAGCCATTATGTTGTCAGCAAGAGATAGCCAGATTACTAGATGATTCGGCAATATACTTGCATGAGAAAAGACAAGAGGTCAGTGGGTGGAAGAATGCTTAGACCGGCCTTTTTCTTAAAGAGGTACATGCCTTTCCAAAAAGGAAATAATAATAATAAAAAAAAATTTAGCATTGAGGTTTGTCCCGTGCTTTGTTTCAAAAACACCCGGCATCGGGTTTTATTCCTTTACCTAATTCTCAATTTTTCGGAGGCATGGATCCTATCCCCTTGCCAAATTTCTAAAATTCATTGTGTACGTCAATTCTTCCATACTAGTTTTCAAGTTATTTAGCATGATGAGTTATTCCATGCTAAATTTCTAAAATTCACTGTATACGCCAATTTCTTCGTACTAGTTTCCAGGTTATTTAGCATGACAAGTTATTCTATGCTAAATTTCTAGATTTCACTGAACACGTCAATTCTTCTACACCAGTTTTTGGGTTATTTAGCATGATGAAAATATTTCATACTAAATTCTCAAATTTCACCATGTACGTCAAATTCTTTTGTATTAGTTTTCAGGTTATTTAGTATGATGAAAATATTCCATGCTAAATTCCTAAATTTCGCTATGTACGTTAATTTTTCTGTTAGTTTCCAAGTTTATTTAGTGTGACGAGTTATTCCATGCTAAATTCCTAAATTCTCTGGGTGCGTCAATTCTTCCGTACCAGTTTCTAGGTTATTTAGTATGATAAAAATATTCCATATTAAATTCTTAAATTTCATTGCATATGCCAATTCTTCCATACCATTTTCAAGGTTATTTAGTATGACGAAAATATTCCATACTAAATTCCCAAAATTCACTATGTATGTCAATTCTTCCATACCATTGTCAAATTCATTTAGTATGATGAGTTATTCCATGCTATAATTCTTAATTTTTGGTTGAAAATTCCCCATGGCTTCAAGTAATGCATCCCTTGCCATTATAATATGTTCCTGGACAAAATTTGTGTTTTTGTCTTTACTTGTTCTTTATACGTAAATTTGAAAAAAATCATTGATCTTTTCATCTTTCCCCATCAAGAGTAAAGAGGGGTAACTGTAAACACTCAATTTTGTCCAACTATTTTTATCTTTTTCAAAATTTTTATTTTATTTATGAAAAAAAAACCAAAACAAAAAGAAATAATAATATAAAAAGGATAAAGCCAAAAATAATTACAATGTTGTAGTTTTGTTTGAAAAAATATATATTAAAAAAAAGATTGGTAGAAAGAAAATACGAAAAATGCATAAATAAATGGCTAACATAGCTCACCAATGCCCAACATCTTCCATTTCTTTTGCTTTTTGGCAGCCCAATATCCACTCTTACCCAATGGCCCAAAATCTCTCCTGTACTGGCCCATCACGCTCAGCCGACACCTATTTCTACTCTAGCTCAGAAGCCCATTTTTTGGTAACCCAATTCTCATACTCGATCCATCACATTCAGCCATCACCCAAATAAACCATAGCCATTATGATACCCTAACCCCTGATTCACGCTACTGTATCTTTGCATCCTCCAGCAACTGTCTCATTTCCCCAATGCCTTTTTCCTCTCCATGCCCTAGACATTTCCCCAATCGGAATTCAGGCAGTCTCCTTTCTGCTGCACCTCTTTGTCCTGCTATTTTTGGCATCCTATACCATAGCCACTCTTCTGCCATAGCCACCTCTGTATCACTTCCCTACCTTCAAGCCGCGCCCCTGCTCGTCTGCTCTACGCCAACCCTATGTGCCTGCAGCAAGGCATTTTGTTGTGCCCTTTGGTCCCTCGTTCCCCTGCTCAACCCGCGGTTTGTGACATCCATGCGGGACACAATATATGCCTAGCTGATTCTCGACGTCTGAGGCCCCATTTTCATGGGATTTGGTCTTGGGCTGAGGCTATAAAATGGAAAAGAGAAGGGAGAAGAGGATGAATTTTTTTTAGGGCATCAACTTCAAAAGATCACCACTGTAGCTGGAGTGTTAGAGCAGCAAGAAAGAGGACGAATCTGAGGTTAGGTTTTGCGAGTCTTCAAAAAAGAAAGGTTTTTATTTTCCTTTTTCAATTCCTTTGGTAATGAAAGAAATGTTGTGACTAGTTCGTGCGCACTGAGTCTTAACATGAATGGTGATTTAATTCTGATTCAACTCCAGGATTATGCTAACTTTCCACTTTAATTTAGTTAGGATTGTTGCTTGATTTTCATTTAATTCCATGTTGGGTCAATATGCCATATTAATAGAACTTGAATGGTTGATCCAATCTGGTTCGATTCCTTATTTGTATCAGTAAGGAATTTTAATTGGGAAACTTAAATTTGGATTTTATTCTGACTTCATCTTGATGTTAATGTGTGACTCAAATATAATTTCAGTAAAATATGCTTTAGTTGTTGGGTTTGAAGTGTCATTCGAGTTCTAAGCAGATTTGGCTTTAGGTTTGAGTATTTTATATAAAGACGAGAGTAAGTCTTATCTTTGGCTCAAAGCTTAACTCAAGTAAAACCCCTTTTCCAAGTTGCTATTCGAAGTTGACAGTTCAAGGTAAGATGCAAATCTGGTTTGATAGGTGATTACAGGGCAAGTTGTATTTAGAAAGGGATTGCTAAGATTTTGTCCTAGTTTATGCAGCTAGTGGGTTATGATTGCGTTACTCAAAGTTGATCATACACAGTGTTTAGGTTTTTAGTTATTTGTGGTGTTTAACTCTCTTTTTGTTTATGGCAATAGCTGAAATGTGATGTTTAAAACCCCCCATGTCTTTCATTTGTTGACGAAACTATAAAGTACTATTTACACTGTTTAGATAATTCCATTTTCAGTGGGTTCATAAGTGGATTGGTTTGAGTTTTCATTTCCTCAATATTAGGAGTATACTATTTTATGGTGGGTTGAATGGTTTATTTTTGGTCTATGTATTTTTCAATTATGGATTGACTTCCCGTTTTATTGTCTGATATTTCTATTTTTCATATTAATGTTGTTGATTTTCGTTATTGTATCTAGTGGTTTTAGGCCAAGGTAGCTAAGGTACTGCGTATTATTGTAAGTAGATAGGGATGAAACTTCAAAAGAAAGGATTCCCAAAAGCCTAGGGTTAGGCCCCTTGTTTTAAATATTAAGGTAAAAAAGCCCATATTATTTTGAGTTCCAAAGGCCTATCTGTTTGTTTTAATGGCTAGAAGACCAATCAATTCATTATCTTTCAAAAATAGCGTTAAAGGCCCAATTGGCCAAATTTCATGTAAAGATCCCCAAAGGGCCCAAATTTTACTTTAATAAAGTTAAATTTTTTTTAAAAGGGCTTCAAATGCCCATTTAATTCAATTTTTCAAATTGGGTTCCAAAGGCTCATTGGAATTGACTTTGAAAATAAGTTTCAAAAAGATTAATCAAGATTATTCTGAAATGAAATTTCAAAAAGGCCAAATTAAAGGTTGTAAGTGAAAAGAGGGGCCCAATGTCCTTTAAATTATTTTTTAAAATTGCATCCTAATTCTTCTCAGAAATTTGGTTCTGCCCTAATATCTTTCAAAATTTTGATTTTAGCCCCAATACTTTCAAAATTTGAGTTTGGCCCCTATGCTTTCAAAATTTTGACTTTCAGCCCCAATATTCTCAAAAATTGGATTTCGACCCTAAATATTGTGAAAATCATAGATTTCACCCCAAAAGCTTTTGAAAATTAAATTTTGACACAGAGTATTCCTCAACTTCTTTCTAACATTATATGGAGAATTGTTCTCCCGTAATATTGAGTTTTATGTGGAATTTCATATTATCTCATTTTCTTTCAAACATTATGTAGAGAGTGGTTCTCCCATTTCGTTGAGCTTTATGTGGAATTTCATTTTTCATATTGTCTCATCTTCTTTCAAACATTATGTGGAGAGTGGTTCTCCCATTTTGTTGAGCTTTATGTAGAAATTCATTTTTTTATATTGTCTCTTTCTCTGTTAAATGTTATGTAGAGAATTATTCTCTCATTTTGTTAGGCTATATGTGGAAATTCATTTTCCCTTATTGTCGGGTTTCTTAAAATTTTATGTGAAGAGTTATTCTCTCATACCATCTGAAATTGCTTCTACCCTGGAAAAGATCTTATATCCTTCTCAGGTCAATTCTAATCAAAATCATTTGAACTATATTGACCTTGATCCCTTAGGGGTACGTAGGCACATATATAGTAAGATAGGTTCAGTTTTCTCACTTCTTTATTTTTCTCTAAATTGCAATAACAAAAGGGGTAATTTAAATATAACAAATTTAAGCACAAATAATTTAGGATAACCATCCTTAGGGATGATGTTGTAGGGTGCCTAACATCTTCTCTATACGTAATTAGACTTCTGAATCATTCATCTGGTTCCAAGGGCTAGTATTTGGTTTTTAAAGGATCCCAATTATCCTTCTAATTAATTGGTGGCGACTCCATTTTTTATCTCTGTGTTTTTTTCCCTTTTGTCGCCTTAAGGTCATGGTAGTGCCTTTTTTTCGGCCGTCACATTGTGACAGGAATAATTTAGGAAGAGGAAAAATACCAAAAGGCAGACAAACACATCACCCCACTCAGTTAAATGACCATCACAGCAAAACAAGCTTCCAAGTACCATTCAAGAAAATATAACTTAAGCTTAAAAGTAAAAACATTTGGTTTTTAAATAACCGGGTAAATGACAATTACAACTCCAAGTGAGGTTATACAAAAAACAAAGCATCCTATTGTCACCTTTGAGATTCCCCTAACTTAAGTGACATAGACAATATTTCTTTATGAGCAGAGATGATGACAAGCTTTATGGCAAATATCTCATCAGCATTATACCTAGAAAAACAACCAAGCTTGATCTAATGGATCAAAGCTCATTCGTTCATCAACGAATCAAATCTTTAAACCAAGAGTAAGCTTGCATCTTGCATTAACACAAAAATCATTTGAACTCAAATCCTTTCTTAAACCAACATACTGAAACTAAAACGAAGAGGAACAAACCAAACTTCGTTAATTAAAATGGATGGCACAATAATCTATATCAAATAGAACAAACTAAGGTTTAATATTTACAATAACATGAATCGCACCACCGGGAGCATCATATGAGAGTGGAGAAGCAATAGAACCTGATTTAGCATCACATTTTCTTTAACTTAAAACAACCTTGACACCTCACGAAAAAAAAACAAACTAAATACCAAGGGTGTTTACTGCTAGATTACAACAGGATGCATGATTTGAAACCACATCTACCTCTAGATGAGTTTATTTATGGTTATGCACAAAGAAACCAAGCTTTAATCATACCCAAATTGCAAACAATCATTTCTTTTGAATTGAAATAAGAACAAGATTAAGATAATAACTCTAGGAACCATAAGTCAGAATCACATTCAAAACCCCATATTTCCTAACTGAAAATTGAAGGATTAAACCCAATCCACAAGGTAGACACAACAATTAACTCTCCTTATATCAATATGTCATCCAAACAAAATCAAAAACCAATTTCAACCACAAATAAGATGTAAAAAACATAGGTATGAATCAATGGAAACAATAAAAGGATTTCATCTTTATCAATAAAACAAAAGGAAGAGTTAAAGAAAAAATATTCTTTCCTACAAAGGAAACAGACCTTTCCCAAATATCAAACCACAAATTGCAATTCTTCTTCTCCGAAAGCCAAATCAAACTCGCCAAAACTCCTTCTTTCTCAGTTTCATGATCTTTCTCTGCTATTGCTCTGATTGCAGATCTCTTCTGCTCTCCCTTTTAATTTTTTTCTAATCCCCTCGATTCTCTGTTTCGGCTTGATTTTAGAGTCGAGAAACGTCACTTCTTCCCTGTTAAAGTGATCACCGATGGCATGAAATCTGAGAGTGGACGGCTGAGCAGAGAGATGGTGTCGGGGGTGGTTATGACACTGAGAGTGCCGCGGGAAGGTTGGGTGAGCAGAGAGTGGATGGTTCAAGGATTAACGCTACAGGGAGAGGAGAATAGGTGCCAAATGTGTGATTGTGTAAATTGTGCAGAGAATAGGTGTTGCGTGAAGGAATGGGAAGTGGATGGGTGCAATAGCTGGTGCTGGGTTGGTGAAGAATCATAGGGAAAATGCAAAGAAAATGACACCAGCAGCGGAAGTGGTTGTGCAGAGCATGGGCACCAAATGAAGATGGAGAGGGATGAAGGATCGTGTAGCAGCTAGGGCTTCATTGTAGGAACTAGGTTTAAGGGGAAGGTGGGTTTGGGTCATGGACCGGGTTTAAGGCTGGTTGGTGGGCTGGAGAGTGAAAATGGACCAGAAGAAAAACATGGGTTGATGGTGAATGCGAGTTGGATCAAATGAAGGGGATTGAGCTGGATTCTTAGGTGGGTTAGGTATTTTTCTAAAAAATAAAGAGGGGCTTGGATTGGGCCAAAAAAAAGAGGATAATGATGATTAAGGTGATCCAAACAAACAACCTAAGCTAAAAAAAAAAGGTAAGGTGATGAAATAATTGGACAAAATTATGTGTTTACAATGACTTTAAAAGTAGATTCTTATGTTGTCTCCATCTTTGAATAAAATAACGTTTTAAGATTGAAAAACCAATAAGTTGATGAAGATGAAAACAAGAAAGTTACATGCTTAGAACGTGTCTAGGACATTTTCCTTAAAACATTATTTGTCCCTGCTAATTGCTACAAAGTTATAGCAAACACATTTTTAGGATTTATCTAAGCACCTAAAGAATAATATACAACAATTTATATTATTCTTTCCTCAAGAACTTTTTTCTGAATAAATTATAGGAAGTGAAAAGAAAGAAATTATTTTTTTTAACCCTTTTCCCTTATGGATTATTTCATATATATAGCCTTTTCATTGAATCATTGTGTCTGTATAAGAATTTATCCATTTAAGTTTAAAAGACACATATTTCAGTCCAATAGACATAATCTTTCTGGAAATACCTCTTAACTGTTGCATGAGCGCTGAAGCGCTAAACTCGAGCTACAGTGCTAGATTTCCAGCGATGCAGTGCTTAGGAGTGTTTATGGGCTGGGTTGGTTTGGGTTTAAACTCACCCAAACCCAACTTAAGAATTATTTTACACTCTACAACCAAAATCAACCCAAACCACAAGACTTATGACCCGACCAAACTAAACCATAAAAGTCGGTTTAGGTTAAGTTGGGTTGGGTTCTTGGGTTGTGCAACTCTAGAAACAATAAATAAATAACATTTCAATAAATACAATCTTCTTACAACCAGGCTAGCAAAAAACAAAGCTACACTCAAAATTTGAATTAGGACTAAGAGGACACATGCTCTAGGCTTTATAGACTACGACTTTCTGGAAAACTGAAGTACATTATTGTCACGCCCTAATTTAAGACCGTGACCGGCGTAGGGAATTACCCTTCAGGTAATTACCTACCAGCCTAAAATACCAATGCAGTAAATATCATTCAAAATCTTTCTTAAATGAACAATAAAGCTGAAATACCATTTCAAAAAAAATAGTCTAAGTTAAAACTTTGTTGGAAATTTCGACAGAGTTTCCCCTTAAATATGGACTATCCCAGGGTACAAATCTGTAAATAAAACAAGGTGGACATGCCCACCATCAACAAGAAGCCTCAGTGACTTATCAGAAAAACAGTAAAAGGTCCATCATGGACTATATATCAAATTTACATAGGATTATACAAATTCACTTACAGACCATAAAAAAATAAATGAAAATATAATTAAATCTATCCAACATCTGTCCACAATCCTCAAGTATACTCTAACATTTACTACTCAGATGGTTTCCTACCAAGTCAATCAGCAGGTTTAAAAGGTGCAGGCAGAGCTAAAGGTAAATCCCCAATCTATTGATATGAAAATATTAAAGTGAGCGGGGTGAGTCCACTGACTCAGTGAGTAGAAATCAAACTCACCAATTGATACATAAACCCCATCCTGTAACGTGCATTACCGCTAAAATAATATGAAATTTCATTTTAGTACTCTTAAACATAATAAGCACCTAATGCACATTACATTCAGGGAAGAAAATAATTCTTACTTTATAATCATAATTTACATAATATGAAATTTGAAATGACAGTATATCCAATAGTACTTTAATCAAAGTATAATTTCCTTAGGATCCATCAATATATAGGGGAGAACCTAAACTGAGAAAACAGTGTTCCCGCTCCAGAGGGTAAATCTCAACGGGAGGGTAACTCGATCCTCGCCTTCGGGAACCGCACTCACCGAAGGAAAACTAAATTTTTCTATCATCTTCCAGGCATTCTCATCCGGAGGAACCATTCATAATAACACTCAACCTTCTGTCAGAAACTACACTCACTGACAGAAGTACCCTTTATCAAGAACTGCCCTCAACTGATAAAGGTTGCGACCCAGGTGCACTTAGTGGTTCTACCACCACTCTACTACGGATCCCAGATTTACAGTTCTAAATTACTTTCATAGTATTTGTACCATTCA
>JASKGM010032454.1:0-25171 GCA_034509205.1 Ceratonia siliqua
GGAGAAGTTACAAAATATAGATTCTACTTTAATCACAATTTCTCATTTTACTTCTCCTTCTCCTTCAAGAAGAAGCAAATACGAACAGTTCGAAAAATGACAGAAGTCATTATTTTCAAAAATTTCTCTTTCTCCTTCTCCTTAAAGCACATGCGAACACAGCCCAAGTCCAAGGCCTTTTTTGGACATAAGTTTGAAATTGCAAAATTAACCTAGTTGGTTATTAAAATATTGGTCCCAAAAAGTTCGCGTTTAGCTCGCCTGTGGCTTGATTGGGACGGGGAGCTCAATGAGTCAATTAAAAAATTAAATTAAAATTTATTTTTTTTTATTTTAATAATTTTGTCTAAACACTATTATTTTATGAATATGTACATATATAAAAAATATTTAATTGAAAAGAGTTAATAAGAAATTAAACTATATCAGATGAGGAGATAGAATAACTTACTGCATATAACTCATATAATTCTATATAAGAAGTCAAGAAGTCAAAAACATATAGAAACAATTAAGGAAGCATTTGTAACTATAAATAGATACCTCAACTTCTTTTGTATCATAAACTTGCTTACAATCACTGTGGTTGCAATAAAAAAAGATATTAAACTAAGAGGCTAAAGTCATGAAAGAAAATAATAAAAGGTTGCATGCATTTATAAGAGTTTTTAATAAAATTCAAGTTTGGTTAAATCAAAATGACCATTCAGGCAGAATCAAAGATATTTAAGACTATAAATTGAAACTTATTTATCTAATATGTCTTTTCAGTAGAGATTCTGCATTTATTTTTCATATCATCTAAATATGTTTCAATTTATTTTTCATGTGTAACACTAGTAAAACTCATTGATGGACTCCACGGGAAAAAGTTTTTTTTAATAAATATTGTTTTTCTTTTTTTCATTCTTTTTCTTTCACAATTGTTATAATTTAATAAGAGAATAAATTTTAACAACATTATTTTTTAAAAGTATTCTTTTAAAAAAATTATTATTAAATAAATTAAAATTAAAAAGTTATAATTTAATATATAAAACAGTAAGACTACCTGTGTGTGTATATATATATATATATATTTTTTATTATTTTAATACTTTTTAGCATAAAAATAAATATTATAATTATATTTTAAAATTTATTTATAATTATAGTTAAGATTGGGCTAATCCGATGGCCCTATGGGTTGGGTTGGGCTGGCATAAACTGGGTCGGCCCGAATCAACCCGATTATATTATTGGTCCGATTGGGTCGGGCCAGCCAGCTATACCTGAAGTTAATATGCTTTCTCTTAAATATGGCTTGTGGCCTTTAAATTTAAATTTAAGATGAATACTTTGGAATATATTTAACTGAGTTCGTATGATGTCTAAAAAAATAATTTTTATAAAATGAGAAGTTGGTTATAAAAAAATATATATTTTAGTATAATAAAAAATTGTTTTGTGTTCAAATGTAGTCAATAATAATAAATTTTAAATAAATAAATAAAGGTGTTCAACTGTAAAATTATAAAATAACTTTTAATTGATAAAATTACTAAAAACGACATGCATAAATAATTTAACATTAACAAATTTTAATTTAAAAATAATAAAATGAATATATACATAAATAAAAATAACAATTATGTAAAATTAATCATAATAAAAAGTAACAGGATGAAAGAAATAATATAACTTATTAAAAATATATTTTATTCAGAAAGTGTTTTTTACAAAATATACATACTTAAAATGAATTTTTAATCGAATATCTTTTTTAATACTTAAAATATTTAAACAGATTAATTTTATAATGAAATAGTACCTCTTCAATCCCCATGACATAATGAAAATTTAAATTTTTAACTATGATAAAATTTAACTATGATATTATAATAAAAAAAGATGAAAATTTTAAAATAACAATTTCTCATTATCTCCATATTAGGCCTCTAATGGAATCTCTAGTTTATTCCATAGAAATAACATCTTCTCTAGCGACCCGTCTCTATACAGATACATCATACACTTGAACATATTCATCTTCTAATTCATCAATAGTTTCAAAGCGCATCCATCTTCTAATATAGTTATGAAGAGCAAAACATGCCAATATAATACCAAATTGTGTTTGAATCTTATAATTTGTCATTCTGTTCAATATCTTCCATCGAGCTTTACAAACTCCAAATATTCTTTCAATAGCACACCTCAAACATGAGTGATGGTAGTTAAACTTGTCATTAGGCGATCTAAATCTTGAAGGACCTTGATTAAACAAAGGCATATGATACCTTATGTTTCTATATGGTCCGAGGAATCCTTTCATTGTATGATATCCTGAATCCACAAGGTAGTATTTACCTGTAATAAAATAAATTTAATATTAGAAACACATTTACATTTCATCATCTAAAACCTTAATAACAAAACACTATAGTTATTACCTTCAGCTGAGTAAGGAAAATTTTCCTCTGGATCTCGTATAATATTAAGCAAAATCTTTATGTCATGTGCTATACCGCCCTACCCTACTTTTGCATAAGTAAAACACATTAAAATCATAAACTGTAAGAACGTTAGTGGTTATGGTTCCCTTTCTTTTAGTGAAAGCTATCATTTTCTCAAGAAGGGGAATGACATTGACATGAGTCTCATAAATGGCTCATATGCAATCTTTAAAGAAAGGCCAATATCTTTCATCATGCATAAGATAACTAGGAGATCTATAAAGAGTGGATCAGCAGGTTTTATAATTTAACATCTTAATCTCTCAACAAACTGTAATACATTGTGGAACTGTCTTGATATAGTATCATGGGATCTTTGAAATCTCTCAGTAGAATCTCTAGAACTTGTCACATGACCAAGTATGTACAATAGCATAAATACAACTTTGTCTACTTTAACTCCGGAAGTTGGTTGCAATCCATATTATGGGTCAAGTCCATGACAAGGCTCTTAAACACATGCTTCTTCATTCATAACAGTTCAAAAAACCAATATTCATTTCCATGCAACAACTCTATAACTCATTTATGGCCTATAAGGATTTATGTTCTTTTAGGAGTCTTACGTAGATACTTGTCATGGTAATTTGCTACCAAACTATTAGCTAATGTGGCAGCTTTCGAATAATGTTACATTATTTCATTCCTACAACAATAAAGATGTTTAACAATTTCAGTATCTGAGTCTAAATAATCATCCATCCTGTGCAAATAAACATAATTCTTGTCAATAACCAACTACGGAGACAGCATGAAATTCATGTTCATAAAAAAAACATCCAATACGTTACATCAGAGAACTAAGATAACAAAGCAATCGTCGATGTAAATATCTAGTACTTAGCATAAGAAAAACAACATAATAAATCAGTCATCAAAGCAAATATCCCGTAGGTTTCATAAGAAAAACAAATCCAGTACATTACATAACAAAGCAGTTATCCATGCTTAATACATTGATATCACTTATAGATTTTCACATCATCCGTTGAAAAGGTGTTCAACCATTGAATAACCACGTTAACATTAAAAGCTTCCATGAATGTAACAAACGTCTCTATATTGATTATGTCTCGTATGATGCGAATGGCAAACATGTATAGAGGGTCGTTCTGCTTTATCCCAGGAACACTATCCAACAAGTAAATACACTTAGTCCTACTGAAATGATCTTCTAGTTTTGGTGGAAGAGGTGGAAGATGTGCAACTGATGATTCATTGATGCTATCAACAAGTCAATCAAGGGAACTTTGTATTGTTTGTGCTGCCCCACCCCTTTTATCTGCTTGTCTCCCTCGCTTCGACTTCTTTGTATATTGTTTGAAACACCGAGTGTATCATTAATGTCATCTAAGGGATGTCGATCAACATCCGTATCACCCTGTGTAACATGAAACAGTCCATCATCACTTTCATTTTGGTTATTTCATTCCTCATGTGATATAGGATTCATGGGAGGTTTGTAAACAAGAGAATTGGTCTCAACCACATCCCTGAAGCATCTTTTCATCAAATCAAGGAACTTTGAACCTTGATCCTTCCAATTCAAATTCTTAGGATTCTCCTGTAAATTAAATGTAGAAAGGCCTGTATATAAACTGTACATAATTAACATATGAGAGAAAGTGAAAAGAATTGTAAATACATACCTTGCCCTTTTCGGCCCACCATTCTGGATATGCATTGATAGTCTGCTTTACTGTATCTCATCTAAGATCTATAACTTTGTCAACCAGCCTTGCCCAAATGCCAAATTCTTGCTTCAAAGAATCCCATCTATTTTTCATTTGACTCTTTTCATATTTGTAACTCGTCTCTTGATTAAACTTGTCAACTATATTATTCCACCCTTCTTTAGTAAAATGTGTGTGAGGCCTATTACCAGCTTCAATCTCCTTAACACACCCTTTCAAGAATACCTCGGTATTTATATCATTCCGTTTTGCCATTGTAGTCAAGTATCAAGTAATGAAATACAATATTTCTAAATAGGAGACTGTATAATACAAATTATTAGTCAATTGGTATAGCATATTATCAACCAGCTACATGTCATTACAGCCATCTTAGAGTACTACATTATATGCCAAATTATCCTATCTAGAGCACTGTTTCATATTATCATGGTGCATACTCTTTTGTTACAAGTAATAATATCTCATAATGGTATACTAGAAACCAGTAAGAAACACAAAGAATACTAGAATTATGAGCAACCAATGCTAAATTAACCTATGTTTATGTCACTGTGTGTGTTAATAACCAAAACAATTGCTATTTTATTTATAATGAATTTTTAATTATTCAATATTTGTGTACTCCATTGGGTGATTTAGCTACAGTAGCTATAAAACAAATAGTCAAAGTTAAATAAATGTACAGGAACAAATATTGTCACAACGTGACTGCCGGTGAAATAGCCATCGCATTATGACTTTGGGGCGTAAGGGAAAACGCAGAGAAAATAGGAGTCGCCACCAATTAATTAGAAGGATAATTGGGATCCTTAAAAAAGAAAGGAAAACTGGCCCTTGAAACCAGAGGAAGGGTTCAGGAGTCTAATTACGTGTGGGGAAGGTGTTAGGTACCCCACGACGTCTATCACTAAGGATGGTTACCCTAAATTGTCTGTGCTTAATAATTTTAATTTATTTGAAATTACCCCATTTTATTAATAAAATAATGGACAAAAAATGAAAAAAAATAAATAACTAGACCTGCCTTACCAAGTAAGTGCCTACGTACCCCGAGAGGGATCAAGGTCAACGTAGTTCGAAATAATTTAGTAAATGATTTAGGCAAGATGTATGATCTTAGCCCTGAGAATGTTTAGGACGTTAGGGGAATATAAAATTCCACTTAAAGCCTGAAAATAAATTGGAACATTGGGAAGAGTATACCTCCACTAAATGCCCGAGAAAGTGAGCCTTTGGGAAAGTGAAAACTCCACTGAAAGTCTAAGAAAAGCATATCGGGAAGTATATAATTTCTTTGGATGCCTAAGAAAGTTGAGATTTTGGGAAAATAAAATTCCACTGAAAGCTCGAGAGAAAATGGGACACTGGGAAATGTAATTTCACTGAATGCCCATGGAGATAAGAACTTTGGAGAAATAAGATTCCAATGAAAGCCCAACAAAATCTGAACTTTGGAGAAGATAAACTTCTACTAAAAGTTTATTAACGTTGAGTCTATGGAATTTTATAAAAATAATAGGGTGATAAGAGGATTTGAAAGAAATGGGGATCAAAATGTGATTTATGAAAGTTACGGGTCCAAAATGCAATTTATGAAAGTTATGGGGCCAAAGTATAATTTATAAATAAATGGGGTTAAAATATAAGTCATGTGAATATCGGGTAAGGGTATTATTTCCCTTAAGATGTTAGAACCCTCATTATTTACCAAAGAGTGGGTTTGCTTAAGTTTGATTTTTGGGCCATTTGGAGCCATCAAAAATATTTGGGCTTGAACCCTTTTTAACTATTGGGCCTTTAAAGCCATTCTGAATTAATTGGCCATTTGAAATTATTTTAAAAAGAGAATTGGGCCCTTGAAGCCATTTAAAAGAGAATTGGACCTTGGATTTTTTTTTTAAAAGAGAAAAAGCTTCCAACTACGGTACAGCAGTACAGCATGTTTGAAACCATAAAACTCACCTAAAAATTATTTTTCAAGAGAATGAAATCAGATTTTAAAACCAGTATAGCCTGTTTATAACGGAATCAAACCGGATTAAAAGCCACTGCAACACATCCCTAAAGATAACCATATCTAAAACTGGTATATCAGCAACCATCTAACAAATAGATGTCCCAGGCCTTATTTGGTTAATCACCGTAGAGGCTATATAAACAACATACGAACACGATTGCAACTTAAGGAAAAAATAGCAACCACAATCCTTATCTAACACATTCAAATTCATATCACAATCCCATTTTAAGTCAGCATGAAACTTCCTCCAGAACATAAATTTAAAGTGATATCTGCAAATTCCTGTTCCAGATGAAATGAAAATTCCTGTTCCAAATGAAACCAAGTTACGTCTCTGAGAGAAAAGTCCCTCCCCGAGCAACAGACTAATAACCATTCAAGAATCAAAACTAACTGATGCTAATCTATGTACCAGAAATGCATTCATCCCACGGTTTTAAGATATCATCTAAAGTATAATCATTTTTCTTTTGGAGATAATGATCCCCTTAAATCTACAATCAACAGGGGTGTGAACAGCAGAACCAGATTAGAGCATTTAGGTACATTTCAGAATCATCCTAGCAAACATACAAATTCTTTATGAATTTAGAGCAAAAAAGCCACAAATCAAATTCAACCAAAACAAAACTAAACCACTCTTAAATAGCAATTCCATATAGCTATGATCGATTTTGGGAAAATTAAAAACATCACAGGCAAAACCCAGAATCTGAGTTTGCACAATACCAGATTTCTTCCTCTGGTTGCACTTCACTCTCTCTTTTCCATTCTCAGTAGCTCAATGTTGGCTCTCTGATGGGTGTCACTCTTGGGTGTTTCCCTCTCTTTCAGAAGCTCTCTCCGGCTCTCGGTCCCCCAGGAATTCTCCTTGTTTGGTTCTCCGTTGGGTCTCTTGCTCTGAAGCTCTTCCTTGGCTCCCCGCAGGCTCACTCTCAGTTGGCCTCTTTTCCGTTTCAGGACCTCTTCTTCACTCACCTCTGGGTCACTCTTGGGTGTTTCCCTTTATACCCGAGCATCTGAGTCAAATATCCCTGCAATCTGCTTCAATCGAATCCCCCCTATGGCGTCGAAGCAATGAATCAATTTCTAGGTGTCTCCTTTAATGATGAAGGAGAGAAGATAGGGATTTGGTGGCAAGAATCGCGGTGTGTTTAGGGTTGCTGTCAAAAATTAAGGAAGGGGATTATGGAACGATTAGACAAGGTGATGCAAAGAGGAAGAACCGGCGAGATTCACAGAGGTGGAAGGGAAGGAAACGCGCAGAGATTATGCGGGAATAAGGGGAGAACAGCGCCGAGAGATCAGGGGTGATTGGGATGAAGAGACGCGGGGGGTTAAGGTAATTTGGGGGTTAGGGATTATGGCAACCGGGTTGTGGGTCGGAGGATCCAGTGGGTTAAGGGAGTTGGGCTAGTCCGGGTAAGTGTATTGGGCTTGGGCTGACTGGTGGGCTTCCCTTCCCTTTTTTTTGCTTATTCCGGTTTTGGGCTGCCAAAAAATGAATTTAGGGCCTTTCTCCTTCTCCTTTTTTTTTGTTTATTTTCTTTTTACCTCCTTTCTTTTCGATTTTTTTTAATAAATTAAGAAAATTTTTTTTTTATATTTACTTTTATCTCCCTGTTTTATTTTATTTTATTTATTTTTAATTATCTTCATATATAATTTGTCTTCTTTTTTATTTCTTTTATTTAAATTTTATTTTTTTATTTTTTTTATTTTTTTAATATTTCTTTTGGGAGAAAATTTATTAGTTTGACAAATCCTTGAACAAAATTAGATGTTCACAAATATAATACAAAAAGAAATTAATAATATATCTAAAATCATTGAACCCATACATAGTGATAAGCTAGATATTAGATGATTACACAGGATTTTATCATTTTGGTGATGACATGGACAACATTATGGTGTGTGGCAATCTTTATTCTTATTCTTATCCCACTATCCAATCATAAACAAGAAAAGAATATTCCAAGTAATTGCCCCTTCTTCCTTTCAAATGATCCACTAATCAACTTAGACAACTTCCATCATGGTTATGAAGGAAAGTTTTAGTCTATATAGTAGTCAAACTTAAGATCTCTTCCGAGCTGAAGGAAGGATCATCTTTAGCTACAATTTGAAATATGAATTAGCCATTAAGATTTCATATATATTATTATTTATAAGCATGAAAAAGAAAGCCTACAATACCACATTGTTTTACACAAGTTGTCAAAGTAAACTACATCTTGGAAGCTAGTTTGTCAATTATATTTACCCTCCCTTAGACAATTTTCACAAAATTATGGGAATAACAGAAGAAAGCATATATGGATATCGTTAAACTTATAAAATTATATGTGGGTAAAGTTGAATCTATAGAAACAACAAATAGAAAAAGTGGAAGTTTCTTTTATTCTTTTCATTTTACATCTAATTTGTGAAGTTTTTGTGTATGTCTCAGGCTTGGTAACTATACAAAGAAGGCCTAGCAATAGAATTATTAGATCCAACTTTAAGATATTCATGCATTGAAGATCAAGTATTAAGATGCATTCATGTTGGATTTCTATGTGTAGAAGAAAGTTATGATGATCATTCAACCATGTCAGACATTATACCCATGTTGACAAGTGAAAATGCATCACTTCCTTTGCCTAGAATACCAGCATTTTACAATAGAGGAAACCACAATGAGGAATATAGATCTCTTAATGATTTTGAAACTTATGAAGTGAATGGCTTGTCCATTTCACACATAGGTGCAAGATAATTCCATTAAGGAATTTGTTGTTTTGTAATAAATCCATGTATCTCTTCCTCTTTTTTCCAATTTTAGCTAAAAAGACCTTTTCCTCCATCCAATAACCATATTAAGTAAATATATTCCTAAAAGAGTCGTATGACTTTATAGATCTACTACAAGAAAAAAGGTCTTTTGCCACGGCCAAAAACCGTGAAAAATTGTCCTAAATTCCGTGGCAATTGCATATTGCCACGAAATTTGTCACGGAATTGAGTCCGTAGCTAAGCCTAATTGCCATGGAAATAGAAACCGTGGCAAATTTCCTATTGAATAATACCGTGGCACATTGAAGAAAAATGTCGTGACAAATTTTGTGATAGAATTTGTGGTTCAAAACTTTGTCACGAAAATTAGCCACGCTATTTCAATTCCGTGGCAGATGTCTTAACATGTTTTGCCACGGTTTATTTGTTCCGTGGCAAATTTTCAAAGAATTTTGCCACGGAATTGTTTATCTGTGGCAAAATTTTCATAAGAAGTTTGCCACGGTCAATAAATCCGTGGCAAATTTAGTATGTATTTTACTACGGATTTCTTATTCCGTGGCAAAATACAATATATCCAAACCCCTTGTTTGCTCTATAATTTTTTCCAAAATCTGATACCAACTTCAATACAAAAGTGCCAATCACAATAGTTTCATTTTGTCAATAGAATGAAACAAACAAACATGTCAATAAATATTAATAACTAAAAACTCAATATTCATAACAAATATATAGTACAAATAGAAAATTAATTACTAACTTAATCAAAAACATATGTTGAAGAGAAAGAAATAAATATATAACTATTCCCCATCGTCCATCTTATCATCATCATCGCGTTCATCGCTGTCTTTATCTATATTGAATTTAGACAAGATTTTTTTTCCATTAATCTTGAATTACGCATTAGTTGTTTATCCTTTTCTAAAAGTTTTGCTCTCACAGACTGCAACTCTTCAGTAAGAGCATTATATCCTCAAGCTGTATAATTATGCAGCAAATTAATCTCAATCAGAAATGACACCAGTAGCACCAAGGATATTGAGATATCAAATATGATTCCTTCTTCTTGAAAAGCGATAAAATCTTAATTTCCCTATTCTCATACCAAAGATACAAAGTTATCACAAGTACACATACATTCCTATTTAAATTTTAAAACTCCTATACATTTTAGTATGTTGGGATTATAATCTGGCGTGCACGACTTTGTTAGTATGTTGGGATTAGAATTTTAATTGGGCAGTTGAAAGGTAGAAAATAAATAAATAATAGTAACCAGTAAAAGTAGTGGGGGTGGGTAGAGAAACTTGCAATGTAACAAGCACTTAAGCCAATAACAACTAGTAAGAGTATAACTTGAGGATATATCTTTCAGGCATTAGCCACCCAATGATAAAGTGGCATCTCCTATAAAGCAGGGTAATGCTTTGCATAAAAACACTGACAAAAATATTTTTTTACTAATGTTAGCTTAATTAAGTGTTGTTAAATTAACATCGTATATTAAGAAACAAAATTTTATTTAAGTACAAAAATTAATTTCCCCTACTTTTCTTTAAAGTATTTATGATTTTTTAATTAATTAAAATATGATACGTAAAAAAAATTTATCCAATCTAATTTGGAGCACATTTCACTGTGTTCACATTAATAATATATATAAAGCAAGTCAACAAACATACTAATATTAAGTGTATTCCTATTTCCTATAGCTAATTTAAACTTAACCATTTAAAAAACCCATCCTTATATAAGTGAGATTCAACCAAGCTAGCTGTTAAACTCACAGTCCTATTAATGATTTTTAATTGAGGTTTTCTTTCTTTCAAAAAATTAATAGTATTGAATATTATTTTCATTTATAATGAGAAATATAATTGAAATATAAAAAAGACTTGAAATTAACTGGCAGTCTTATTTTCACAAAGATCAAAGCTGTTGATCTAATTATATGCATAAACATTCTCTTTAATCAATTTGAGGAGTGGTAAGTGTTGATCTAATTAATGCAAAGTGGTAAGGTTAGTAGCTGAAGGAATTAACGCAAAGTGGTTATGCAAGTAATATAGAACAAATCAAGGGAATATAACTGGGTGATTGAGATCAATACAGTTAACGTTGAGCATGCTAATGGTTAATAAGGAAATGGTGAGATAGAAACTCAACTGAAAAATTCTTAAAGTTTAGTAACGGCAGTTGTAAGGAACAAAGGTGGAAAATTGGTTGAGTCTAGAAAATTTAATCTCCAAATGAGAATTGGTTTAGTCCACATTATAATATAACAATTGAAATAAATTCACTTGCCAGTGAAAAATCAATTGCTGGAAACATATTCTGGTACTCGCTAATATTAAAGAAAAATAGAGGTAGTAGCAGACTAGCTAGCACATCCACTCTTAGCTGCTTTCTACCTTCCACCAAATGCAATAAAGAAATAGAGGCAACAAGAACATATACTAGGTCATTGGCCAAGACTCAAAAGTGATCAACATAAAAAGATATTTATGGGCCTAGAAATGACAGCAAGTTTAGACAAAAACTGAGGCTAAAACATAATAAGGAAAGAATTACAACTTGGCATTTTTGTTTCTGCATTTTTATTTCTTAAATTTTTAAAATGGCTACACCCAAATTCTTTCCCTTTTCCTTTTTCTTTCTTTCTTCCCGAGGCCAAGGTCAACTCAAAGGGATATTACAAAGCTAGTGAAAAAAAAAAGAATTGGCCGGGAAATAGGGTTCTACTTTTCCTTCTCGCCAATAATTGAAACTTACAAGGACTTTGTTTAATTCAGCTCAGGTATAAGCTTTTGTTTCTGCATTTTTATTTCTTAACCCCACTTCTAGTTTCAACTTGGCATTTTTACAAACACCTAGGACACAATTAATATTGACAATTGTAAAAGCCCCCATAAGTTTCCTAATAAGAAAAAACTAAACTACGAATAAGGAGATAATGCAATATACATAACCATTTCCAGCTTTTTTATTAACCAAATAAGGAAAACCACCTAAGTCTAACAAAGACATACGAAACTAAACTAGCAGAATACCATCTAACATAGATATTTAGCTATTACCCATAATCAAAATTTAGTCTAATGAAGAACCAGAGTCAAAATCAAACAATACCATTGAAGCATAATAGCCAATGTATCAATCCAAATCATCCCTTTAACCAAATAGGGAAGAACAGAATAAATAAACAAAAAACTCAGATAATACTTGTGAGTCCGTGATGCTGTGCAAGGGAGGGAGGAGTTGGAGCTTTGATGGCTAGGCGTTTGGACGGTGGTGGAGGGGAAGGAAGGGGAAAACTAGTGAGAATGGGATTTTGGGATTTCAAACTCATTGGGCGACGATGGGAACTTCGGCGACGGCGAGAGGTTGGGCCGCGGCGAGAGGCTAGGCAATAGTAGGAGCTTGGGCACAAAGAGAAGAGATAATACTAGAGTGAAAATGTTTGTGTTATTTAGGTTTTTGGCAATAATTTTGATGCTAAATGAATTGCCGCTATGGTTTTTAATTAAATTTTTTTCTTTTTACTCGTCATGGCTAATACTGTAGTAACTTGTCATGGTATTCTACTTCCATGGCAATTTGATTTTTTTTGTCATGATTTTAGCCTCGGTTTGTATTAAAAGAAACTTCCATTGATTAGTCGTGGCTATTACCGTGGAAAATTGATTTGTTTGCCACAATTTTAGCCATGATATTTTATTACAAGATTTTCCATTGACTTGTGGTAGCTAATACCATGGTAAATTGTCACGGTACTATACTTCTGTGGCAATTCAATTTGTTTGCCATGGTTTTAGCCACAGGTTTTACTAAAATATTTTTCCATTTACTTGTCGTGGCTAATACCATGGCAAATTGCCACGGTATTATGATTTCGTAGCAAATCGATTTGTTTGTTATTGTTTTAGCTATGGGTTTTACTAAAATATTTTTTTCATTTACTTGACGTGGCTAATACCGTGGCAAAATGCCACGGTATTATTATTCCGTGGAAAATCGATTTATTTGCCACGGTTTTAGCCACAATATTTTATTAAAATTTTTATTCAATGACTTTGTCGTGACTAATACCGTGGCAAATGGCCACAACATAGTATGTCCGTGGCAATTGTCATGGCAAAATTGCCACGGTATTATTTTTCCTTGGCAAATATAGTGGCAAATTTAACAAATTTAAAAATTAATTATTTTCATGACAAATGTGTGGCAATATCTATGACAAAAAACCGTGGCAAATCGTTATTTTTCTTGTAGTGATCATGATTCATAAGCAGTGGTCTACTGTGCTATACCTACTTGGCAAATACTTGTCATTCTATGATAGGAAGTATCATTTTTTTGTTTCTATTATTGTTTCCTAAATGTGTTATTATACCAAAATGGAAGAAAAAAACTTTTATGGTTATATCTGTCTGAAATATTTTGTAATTTATTTCAATTTTTTCCTTTGCTTAAATTAAAGACAAACTTAGGTGGTAATTATAAAAGCAACAAAATAAAAAAACCATGAGGGGCTTTAAGCAAGCATCATGAACTCACATCTTTATTTCACTAGCACCAACATCCACTACTGCACTCAAAAAGATTAGAGTTAAATCTTGTTTGTAATGTGAAATTCTTATATGGTACCTTATGACACCATATTCTTATATAGTGTTAAGGGATACTATATTTTTTTTAATACCCTTTACAAAATATAATTATTCAATTATAAAAAATAATGATCTAGTTATAAAAAATTATAATTGAACAACTTCCATTTATATTGAAAAATCATTTTTTGTAAAAGAAAAAAAAATGTTTAATATCTCTTGGTACGATATAGAAATATGGTGTCCAAAGGATACCAAATTCCTAAGTGGTATTCTATGGGACACAACAATAATTATCCCAAAAAATTATGGCAAACCTACAAGTTCCTTGGAGAAGAGTTGAAGAAACAGAGATAGGAAGAAGGGGATTGCAAGGACAAAAGAAACAGAAACACATCATAACACAACCAACATAAATGGAAAAAAATTGTCAACAAACTTTGCCCTTAGGAATTGAGTTTGAAAATCAACAATCATAATGGAATGGAATACTAAAATCAACCAACCTCCTGCAACATTACAGTAGGAGTACAACCTTTTTATTAATTTCCTAAACTCTAATCAAACTAATATAAGTATTTAATTACCATACCAATACCTGAAAAGTTAACACACCAATATAGAAACTCAGAATAAGAGCTCGTAAGAGCACAAATGTAATGCACTACAAGAATAAAATGTCTTGACATTTGGCATTCCATAAAAACCAAACTACTGCTAACAGAAAGCTTTTATCTTCTAAGCTACTTTTACTAAAACCACTCAACACACAATTATAAAAGTTGACTAAGATAGGAGAGAAAATTTCATCTATTCTGAAATCCTTTCTAATACACTACATAATACTACAGTGGTTACATGTCCCCATAAAATCATATGTCTGAAACAATTTTGGAGTCTTAATACTTGAAATCTCAAGCAGTGGAAGAAACAACAACTTCTTCAATGTCAAATGGCCATGTTACTTTGGTGGGCAATATATGTCAAACTTTGAAGGAGTTCATTCATAAAGGAAGGAGGAAACAGAGGCAGGAGAAAGCAAAGAGAGCATATTTGAAATTCTTTCTTTAAGATTTCTCTAAGACATTATTTCTATTTTCCAACTTTTACAAGTGTTTAGAACTTGAATAACAATTGAAAATAAGATTGTTCTTCCTACCCAATAACTAACTCGAATTATATGCATAACTCATCTGTTTCTATAAACCTACAAGTTATGAACTTATAATTAAACTACCAGAAACCCTTTGTGCAGCCATTGGAGACAATAAAAATAATACTACAAAATAGGAGTTTTCTAAGTTCATTAAAAGGGTTTGGCCAAAAATCTTATCTAGTATTTCAGTTGGCCTTTCTGGGTACTTGACTTTAATCAAAAAACTGTAAGTGTGCAAAATTCATAGTTCTCAGCCAAACAGGGCACCAACCAAGAAACGAAATCAGTAGGGATAAGCATGTCAATATAAACAAACACAAACAAAATCAAGAAAGTAATGGCTTAGCTAGCATTAAGTTTCCTAAAGGATCTATTTTCTCTTTTTATTTTTCTGCCTTGTTTTTTCCCTTTCTCTCCCTTGAGGCGTGTCACCTAAAAAGCTAGTTGAGAATTCAACACAAAAAGAAAAGATCAGATCCCCTCCTTCACTATAACCTCCTTGTTTCCTCTCTTTTGCTCTCTACTCTATATCTCTATCCATTTCACTCAATAACCAAATATCCCGATAGAACCACCCTTATTGGTATCCACATCCATGGAAATAAAAAAAACCACAAATTAAGGAAAGAAAATTGCAAATTGAAAAACAAAATCACTTGAATGTCGTCGATTCCCTTCCCTCGTCAACCAGCAAGCAGCAACGACGTTTGAGTGACCAATCTCTACCAATCTCAGAGGGGCAAAATCGTGCAGGGAATATGATCTCCTTCTCCTGACAGTAGAAGCTACAAAATTGGGATTCTCCTTTAATCCCAATTTCTCATTCTCTACCTCCTTCTCCTTCAAGAGAGAAGGAGATACAAACGTCTACAGAATTATGTGATAGCCAGAATGAGAAGTTGGGGGCAGAATGGGATCCGAACGGGGCCTTAATCTATGAACAAATCTACTTACAAGCCCTTGAAGTGTTCAATCCCAAATTTTATTGGGAAGTTGGAAAATTTGAGAATCTTGGTCTTTATTTTGTACAACTCAAAGGGTCCATACCATTTGAACTTGGAAATGGTAGGAACTTAGCGTTTGTGATGCCATTATCATGTTCTACAGATATTGATGACGAAGAAAATCAGAGTGAACTTGAGAAAGTTATAGAATGATCAAACAACTTAATAAAGTGATGCTTTTAATTTAATTAAGAAAAAAATGCAACACATGCCTCTCAATTAAGAAATCTTATAGAGAATAACATTAATGAATCATGTATAATGTTTTGAAAATGGGACATGTAATTGAAATAGTAGAGGCAACAGTTGATTCACTGGTTCGACCATAGTCGAATCGTGATTAAATCAATAATTTTTTTCTTTTTCAAAAATATTATATAACACTATATATTAATGATATAATATATATATATATATATATAATTAAATAATTCATACTAATATATATACAAAATCTAAATCACTTAAGTATACATAAAATAAGTTTAAGTGCCTATTAGAACGTTCTTTAAAATGAATCATTTTTATAAAATAAGAAATTGATTCTGAAAAAAAAATGTATTTTAGTAGAATGAGAAGCTGTTTTGCGTTCAGATGCAGTGAATGAGAATAACTTTTGAATCAAAAAATGTGTTAGACTGCAAAACTATAAAAACACTTTTGGTTGATAAAATTACAAAAAATGGCATACACAAGGAATTTAAAATTAACAATTTTTAATGTGTCAAAATTATATATTTAATTTAAAAATAATAAAATGAATATATATATATATATATGATTTAAAATAACAATTTTTAAAATAAAATAACAATTATGTAAAAATCATCATAATAAAAAACAACTTAATGAAAGAAATAATATAACTATATTAAAAAAATATTTGATTAAATTTAAATTTTGTAACTATGATATTATGATAAAGAAACGTAATTATGATGAGCAGAGAGGAAAAATTGTCGAGAAAAAATGAATCTCTTTCTCCTAGAAGAAGAAGTTACAAAATATGGATTCTACTTTAATCATAATTTCTCATTTTTTATCTCGAGATTCGAACTACTCAAAAAATTACAAAATGAATTCTTTTTAAAAAGAATCCATTCTCTTCCCATAAAAGGAGATCCAAACACACCCTAAAATTATATAGAACACATGTATTATGTTTATTTATATTAAAAATCGTCAAAATAAAATTATTTTGAACTAAATCATGCCAAAACAATATCTCTTCAATAAAAGGAAAAAACTAAGAAGACAAAGTAAATTGTTTGAACCGATTCGATTCACCGAATTTTGATCAATTTTGCCCAGTTTTTTGATAATCGATTTTAAAAATTTGATCAAACCAAAGATAGGATCAATTCATCGATTTTTTTATTCGACTAATCAATTTGATTCGATTTTTTCAACAATGATCATGAGGCACTTTCTACCTGTTTTTGCAAGCAATGGAATAGACTTTGCATGATTTTTCTATCTTTTGTTGTTAATAAAAAATGAATAAATTTTTTTTAATACTTGAAAGGCATTTTATTTTGTCATAGTGTATCATGAAATTTTACTTTCTATAGTATCATTCCAAAATTATTTGAAACATGAAGAAAAAAATTTGAGATAATATTAAAATATAATACCACTAAAAGTACTTAAACAAAATTATGTCTTAAAAATATCATGCAATCACTATTTTCACCCCTATCTTTTATCTTTTATGAGCTTCATGGAACTAAATTTATTTATGTCATCAATGCTTCTTCAATATGCTATAGTTGTTCTATTCCACCAACATCAAAGCTCAAATGCCTCGAAGTTCACCTTGCCTTTGGAATATTGAAAAAGTTAATCCTCATAGTAACTAGCCATTTAACTATTTAAGGATGAAGTATACACTATACATGAATTTGTAAAATTAATCATTCCTTATTAATTTATCTCTATTCAAGACTTGTTTTTCTGAAACATTATAAAATGGCATAGTTAGAAAGAGCTTTGAAAAGAACCATGTTGAGCTGAAAGACCTTCTCTCTCCCCAAGATTTTTCAATTGCGTAATTCACCAACATTCCCATCCAAAGCTAAGAGATTTCATTAGTCTCCAATTAGACCTTTATTATTCACCTTTAAATACACCTCAATGTCCTCGTTGAAAAGTATTTAGCAATAAACAAAATGATGTTAATCAAGCCTTCTCTCATCATTCTTATTTATGAGTAGCTATTATAGATATAATATATTTTCTTACTTTGAAGAAAAGAAAATAAGTATTCCAGCCTGTAGTAAAATGTCTACCAACAATTCACTTTGAATTGTTTTATTTTTTGAACATTAGAACTTGCAAACTGAGAAGAAGAGACACCTCACATTATCTATAGCCAAAAGGCCAAAGAAGAATAAATACTACACGTAATCTTAATAAAGAAACCACATTGGAAATAGAGCTGTTCATGGGCCAGTTATATCCATGGCCTGATCTATTTAAACTAGATATTCATATCCAATTAAAAAAGCTACATACTTATTATAACAAATAAAGCTTGAGCCTATTAAAATCAAACCTATCCAGGCTTAGATCGAATGACCCAAACTCCTCACTCCCAAGTAGACATGTTCATGGGCCAGGAAGGGTTGGGCTTGGGCCTAAGCCTAATGAGATTTATGTGTGTGGGCTTAAGCCCAAGACCATCTTAAACTTGGTCCACATTCATAAATTAGGCTTTGACCTAAGATCATATGCAAAGTTCAGGTTTGGCCCATTGTAATAGTTATTTTTTTTTTCTTTTTTTTTCTAAGTACCATCTATGTTTATACAATAATACAAAATACTTTTTGGAACATGAAAATAATTGTAAAATCATAGACAATAAGAAATATACAAATTTAAATGGTAATCAAGTATATCATTTTAACTCAGCAGAGAAACTTTTAGCTTGCTAGATCAAGATAAAGCAATCATTTCAACATATATCTAGGGTTTTTTAAGAAACACTCAGAAAATATACTTAAGTTTGATTGGAAATATGAGAGCATGATTCAGCATCTTATTATAGTTTTTGCAAGAACAAACATTTGTTCAATTCAATCTTTCTTTTCATACCCCTTTGATCATCGATTCATCATGCAGGTTTATTTGTTCTTAAACGTAAGAACAATATGATAATTATATTTAATAAATTATTAACACCTTTCTTAGCATCACCAAACCATGAATATATAATTAAAACAAATTAAACATAGCAGAGGATAGTTTTTTATAAATGATAGGGCCTTTTTAAATGCCATAAACTATATAGATGCATCTTGAGAGATAGAAAACTCAATAAATGCTTGTGAAATAGACTCCCTAAAATTACAATGTATGATTTAAGAATATATTTAAAAATAAAACTAGACATATCTTGGCAAACAAAATGTCCACCCATTATGTTCTAACAAATTATAATTAAAATTCTTAAATTAAAAAAAAAGTTTTGAACGTTGTTGCATTAGTAATAGAGGGACCAATTCCTTGCTAATGAATTGACAGTTTGGTAACTCACAAAGACTAAAGTATAATAACAATGATTTCTGCTTAGTAAACATATAAACTAAATATACAAAATTCTCTATAATGTCAGAGTGCAAAAATAAGCTAAAGCAGAGGTATTAATAACCTCTAACCATAGCTAATAGATAAAACACAAACTTTTTACAAGTTCTTCTAATTCAGTGGAAATTCTCAGTAATGGTAAAGAATCTCAAAAATTGTATGAATTAGGGACTCTTATATTTATATATGTATTTCCATTATGAATTAGGGACTCTTATATTTATATATGTATTTCCATCAAGGACATTAATAACATTTTAACACAATAATAAAACCTGAATTTTTGTTTAATAACCACTAATTGGGCTATTACCAATAATACCATGAAAACTCGTAAGTAGTCATTTATGTGTGAATTTAAAATGTTTAAAGACCATCAATATAAAAATGAGTTATAATAGATACAGTTCTAACAAAATGAACCATTAGAAGCAGCAAAGTCATCAATACCACAATCTCTTCAAGTGGAGTTCCTTTCAATGAGACTCCAAGGAAAAAACTTTCAACCAACAAGCTTAAAATACAAACAAAACTTTACTTTTCAATTTTGAAAAGAAGTGGAGGATAGGCACAACCACCCACCCTCAAAGAAAAACAAAAACGAAAGAGGAAGAACACACAAAAGATCCAATACAAAGAATATATACATTACAAAAATATTCAAACTACTTTCATTCATTTCATCTCAGAATATCTGAAGAGAAACATTAGAACTTGAAAATAATAACCAACTCAGAATGTTCACAAAGAATTAAAGCTTGGAACTATTAATTAACTCAAATCGACATTTTCACCTAATTAAACATATTTGGAGTATGAAACCCAAACTTTCTAATTTGCATCAAACAAATTTGAGCTCAAAATCTTAATAAGAACAAAACAGAGCATGATTATGAATTCATTTAATCAATCAGAATAGAAAGATGCAAGGGACCCCAAAACTCATGGCAATCACGCAATGATTTTCCCCTAATTCAACAGAGGAATTTGTTAAATTTTATTATGAGTCAGGCATAGAGATATCCCAAAATGCAGCAAGAACATAACCCAAAACGAGTAGACAAAATTGAAGAAGGAAAGAGGAGATTACCTGCGTTTGAGGTTGTAGAGCTAGACTTCGTTGCGGCAATGGTTCTTCGTGGTGGTGTTCGTTGTAATGTCACTAGCAATTGTGGAGCTGGATCTTGGGGGAGAAAGAGGGAGAAGGTGACAGTGCTCTATGAACTCTGGTGATGGTGGCTCCATTTTGTGAAGGTGTACGGGTGAGTAATGGCTTCTTCAGTTCTTCAGACTTCGGTGGAGAAGAGAGAGATGCTGATGGAGAACTTCGGTATTAGGAGTAGAGTTGGTCAGATATATCTATGGATATCTATATCTAACTAAAAAAAGGCCACATGCCTATTATAACAAATAAGGTCTAAACCTATTAAAATAAAGCCTATCTAAGCCTAGCCCATACAGTGCTTGGGTACCTAACCCAAACCCCTCACTCCCTAGTCTCAACCCAAACTATATTATTAACTTGGGCTCAAGCCCACATACATAAAGTTCATTGGACTAGCTTTAGTCTGATCTATAAACATATCTAATTGTAATCACACTTCAAATCAATATAATTTAGAGTAAATTAATTATTTGGTCCTGCAACCATAATACATTTCTCAATTTGGTCCTCCAACTATAGTACATTTCTCAATTTGGTCCTCCAAATTTAAAAAGCATCTCAAATTAGTCCTTCAAAAATTAATTTTGCTCCATTGTCCCTCCCTTAGTTCAACTAATTATTATCTAATGGTATTTCTTGCGTGAATTAATGGAGTTGTCATGCAGCTGTTAATTGTCAACGTGCAGTTAAGGTTACATTCAAATAAACTGACTCATAAAAAAAAAGGCTGGCTCGTTAAAGAAAAGAGTAAATTAAATGTTTTGACCCCTCCAAATATAGCACGTATCTCAATTTAATCCATCAAATTGTAAGATTTTCAATTTACTCTTTCAAAAATTAATTTTACTTCAATTTGGTCTTTAGATAGTGCAACTAATCATGAATTAATATTTTTACTGACATGATCTAACAAAAATGTCATGTGTCTATTAAATGCCTACATGGCATAGTATAATGACATTAAGAAAAAAACTGAGTCAAATTAAATAACAAAAACTTACTCAAATTTTTTTTTAATAAAAAGAAAGTTAGACCCAAAAATCGTTTCCCCTGCTTAATTCTCAATTGCTACTCCTCTACTGGTTCACACTCAATTGCTATTGTCTTTACTGATTTGTGCTTTGTTGTCGTAAAGAGATGAAAACATGAGTTTTCGATTCCAAAGTTAAAAGGACAATGCTTTGATTCCAATTTCTTTTTTAAAAAATATATATATGAGCCAGGTTCTGTTATATTGCTATGACTCAACACTTGTACTTCCACGTAGGCATTTAACCAATACATAGCATTTTTGTTAAACTATGTCACTAAAAATAAATTTATAATTAGTTAGGGACCAAATTGGAGTAAAATTATTTTGGAGAACTAAATTAAGAATGTTTAATTTGAGGAACTAAATTGAGAAAATTAATTTTTAGATGACCAAAATATTAATTTACTCATTTTTTTAAATGAGTCAACTTTTTTAATGTAACCTTAATTGTTATGTTGATATTTAATAGTTACATGGTAACTCCATCAGTCCACGTCAGCAAAATTGTTAGGTAATAGTTAATTAGACTAACAGAGAGAATAAATTGTTAAAAAAAATTTTAAGTGATTAAATTGAGACGCTTTAAATTTAAATGACCAAATTGAAAAAGTAGCTACATTTAGAAGATTGAATCATTAATTTACTCTAGAATTTATCTGTTCCTCAATTCTTCAACACGAAATTTGTGTTTACACTTAGCAATATTGACAAATTTGTAATGGATAAAAACATCGTATTTCTTTTTTATAGACACATTAAATACAAGAATAATTAAGTTATTTAGATCATTTTGTCAAAACATAATTCCTATAATTATTATTTTATACCCAAAAAACTTTTCTTTTATATTTTACCTTTTGTAAAATGATCACACATGATTTAAATCTTACTTAACATACTTGAATTTTTAATATTCAATAAATAACTTCTGTTCACTAAGAAATAAAAGTAAGGAAAATAGATCAACTAAATCGAGGACATAGTAGGATTTGTAAGAATATTTTATTTGTGGCCCAAATGACACAATTGATTTATTAGAATAATGTAATAAGGTATATTAATTTATTCTAGTAATTTTATGGGCCTAAGAGAAGTATTTTTCTTATTGGGTTATACTTTAATGAAAAAGGGCTTTTAGGGTTATAAGAAAATCTGGTCCTCTCTCTACCCTATATATGTGTATTAGCCTCCATCACTTTGATATGTTGAAAGACAAGGGCTAAGGGAGAGAAATCAATTTTCTAAGCTTTTGCACAAAGAGAAACAAAAGGTTGCTGTTATGAATTCTGGTATATTTTCTTGATTATTTGCTTCCGCTATATTGTTTGTTTGTGAAAATCATGATTGTTAAATACTCTGGGATTTTTAAGAGAATGAAATGTTACATGTGGTATCAGAGCTTTTGAATACTCATGATTTTCCATCTACTTTTGCATTGTTCATAAATATGACACAACATCTAATTGCCTTTTCTATTTGGGATTCAAGAATTCACTACTACCTTTGCTTTGCTGTAGCACTCATCTAATTTACATTTGTCTTTTGTTTCCACTATGTATGCTATAATAGAGAAATGACAAGGTAATATATATTTTATGTATATATTGTCCTTTTGTGAATACCCTATATCTTTCTTGCTATTTGATTTGTTGAAAGCTATAGTAGAAAGGGAAAAAGTAATATATTGTATATTTGTCTTTTTCTTAATCTTATGCTTTTCTTGCTTTTTGGATTCTTCTGTAGCAATTGTGTGATTTTGTCTTCCATGTTTTTGTCCTTCAGCTTATGGTTCTAAATAGATTTATTTCAAATGCATATTGTATGGGTTGCTTTTGAATATATAAATATACATATATATTTTAATTCAATGGATTTGCAATTTGATATTTTTTGAGATTATGTTGGCAAGATTTTAAATTTATTATTTTCTATTTTGCTTATTTTTCTCATATTAGGATTAGAACAAAAGATTTAAATTTGTTCATTATTATTGGTATGCTTTTTGTGACATGTAATTCATGTCTCTTGTATTTTATTATGTTTTGTCATTATAGTGATTGATGTTTATATAATTGATGAGTTTGGTAGTCACCAAAGTGGCTCAACTAGAAAATGTAATAGACATCATGTCACATTTTGAAACGTAATATCTTTACCCAAATATTAAGTTAATGACTTTACAAACTTTTGGATGTTTTTAGTCATTTAAATATTTTGGATTAACCTGAAGGTGCACCACCATTCAAGTGATTAATCAATTAAGATAAGGTAATTAATATGTGTTCGTAGTTGAGATTGGAATGGATGCCCAAAGATGACAAACATATCTAATTACGGATATATGATTAATTATTCCTAGGTGGATGGGAATCACTAGTTAAGATAATTGTTTGGTATATCGTAATTTAAAACCCAAATGTTGATTGCGGTAGTACCACCTTATGTTGCATCAATATGCCTTTTTTACAACTCAAAGCATTAATGTTGTGAGTATTTATTTAATTGCAGTGTTAGATCCTGTTTTGCTTCATTCAACAGCCTCATCTGTTTTGATACTTAAAGTAACTAATTTCTTATATTGGAGAGAGCGGGTCCAGTTTCACCTTGGTGTTTTGAATCTAGATCTGGCCCTCTATTTTGAGAAACTGGCTACTTTTACTGATACAAGCAGTGTGGACGAGAATACTTTCTTTAAGAGTTGGCAATCTATTTATGCAAATGACTATGGCGAATAATATTAAGTCAATGCTTCCTACAGTTGATAATGTGAAAGATTTCTTCAAAATGGTGCAAGAACATTCCCGTTCAGCGTACCTTGCTAGGATACTAATGGTTGAACTTACCACCATGAAGTTTGATGGCAATTGTGGGATGCATAAGCATGTCCTTCAAATGATAAATCTAGCTGCTAAATTGAAAGCTCTTGAGATGAATGTAGATGAGACTTTCCTTGTTCAGTTTATCTTGAACTCATTGCCTTCTCAACATGGGCCTTTTCAAATTCATTACAACAATATTAAGGATAAGTGGAATGTAAATGAATTGGCCAGTATGCTTGTTCAGGAGAAGGCAAGACTTAAGCAACAAGAACTTCATTTAGTTTGTTTAGTTGATGATAGGCTGAAAAAACAATGAAGAAACCTTATAAGGGCAAGAAAATTAATCCACTTAAGGTTTCTAAGCCTTCTCATGTCATTAAGGCTTATAAAAATGAACCAAAGGGCATCAAAATCTATTTCTGCCAAGAGTTTGGACACTTTCAAAGATATTATCCAAAACGCAGAGCATGGTTCAAAAAGAAGGGTAAGCTATTAGCTTATTTATGTTATTGATAACTGCCGAGGCTACCAAATTATATCATCTATATCCAACCCACCAACATTAACTGTAGTATGTGGTAACACTATGTCAAACCTTTGGGTCACTCTAATTATGTCATCAGACTAAGTGATTAGCAAGTAAGGGGGTTGGTTTGTGTAAGTTTTATCTACTGGAAGTAGTGAAAACAATGAACAGAATTTATGAAAACAACCAATCCAGGGGGCATTAACCAACCTTGATGTTAATCTCTTATTGATCATTAGTTATTCATTTAATCACCACACAAGTGCTTGGCTTTAGA